>LJIJ01001542.1:0-41620 GCA_001718145.1 Orchesella cincta
AATTATTACACTTTTTTTAATGCCTGATGAAGCATGCTAAAAATAAGCTACATATAAAACAAAAGGAGACATTCAACAAGTTCTTGGCCCACACTTTTTGATTCCAAATAACACTTTCTCTGGGTCGGAATTTGCATATTATTCTTCCGAGTTATGTAAATATCTTTGTTTTAAATACGCTTTGATCTGTGATGATGTTGTTGATGAGTCATATTGTTTGTAAATGGAAGACTGTCATGTGGAAAAGGAGTTTCAACGTGATACTGTAACTGCAAGGTAAACAGCAACACGAAGAAAGCAAGCCCAATATGTATAGTTCCTGGTATATTCATGAAAAAGTATGCGTCATTCTTCTCGTAGTACTACTATTAAAGCTAAAGTAATATAGAGGCCATATATATGACTATGCATATTATTCATCATAATCATAATAAATTCTTGTAAAATGTAGGGAACGCAGTCTTCATCTTTAGAGTTTAAAGTAGAAACTGAACTAGCTAAACTGAAAGCGGTTCTATAGCTAAGCTGAAATCGGTTGTACAGCTAAACTGAAAGCGGTTCCCCGTAGTACCTAAACGTAAACATGCTTGGTGGTAACCAAGTGAAACGTGTGATGAACACATGGCACTGCTGTATGCGTGCTGTAGCACCTATGCCTGTGTAAGCATATCCTGTATATGCCTGCAACATATGCCTGTATGCATATGCCCGTGCATATGCCCTGTATATGCCTATGCCTGTAAGCATATGCCTGTACATGCCCTATCCTGTATATGCACCATGCCTGTATGCATATACATAAGCCGGCATACATATACATAAGCTTTGCTTCGGAGCTTCAGCTTCACTCCCGTTCTCCCTACATTCCTATAAACTTGCTAAAGCTGCGTTAATAAAAGGAAGAGTTTATCCTTATTGTCCAGTCAAAAACTGTTTGGAATGATCATTCGCGGCAACCAAAATGGTTAGTTTGCCGTGTAAAGCCGAGTAAAACCGAAAGATTTGAGACAAGTCCAACTTTGGCATAAACGAACCATCACGGAATAGCAAATGTGTTAAAAACCGCAGTCGATTCGCCCACAATTCCTTTGTCATTTTAAAAACGTTAGCCTATATTCTTTGAAAATGCAAGAAATAACATTAACTTGAATCATGATTTTATTTTTTTATTTCACACTTTCACATTTAAAGCCAAAATATTCACTTCTTATATGGTCTATGTAGTTAGTAGATCTTGGTCCAAATACAAACCCCCATTTTCCCTTAAACTTCTAACACAATGTTGCATTGTATTAACTTTATAGGTATCACAAATCATTCCATCATTTCATGGACATCCTTATGGTATATTATGTATCATGACAAGAAGAAAATGACAACGATGAAAAGCTATAATTCATAGTGCATAGTGTAGTTCATGTTTCATTACAACAAATTCTCACTGGTGTAGTGTGTAGTATACATAATAATTACTACAATACATCAAGGGAGTGAAATAAAACATTGATTTGGAATTTGGAAACCTAACATTGCATGCTGGATTGTTTGGAATAATCAAGAAACGTATAATTTTAGGATCAGACAGTGTATGAAAATTATTAAAACAAGTTCGTTGGTAGGTTTTAATTTGATTTTATGAAAATAAGCAGCCAGTTTAGTTTAGACAACCGTTTTGTGAGATTAAGTTGTCAGCACTAGACTTCATCGTTCAATTCGTTCACATTTCTTAGACTTCTCCTGTAGTAAGGGCTACAACAGTAAAACGATACTCTGTTGGATCAAGATCCATACGTTGCTTACAGACCACTGCAGCGTCCTACGTGGATAAAGAAAATTATAATTTAACAAGAAAAATAAGATTCTTTTAGCAACTTCAAAAATACAGTACAGTTTACTTACCTTCAGTAAATTATCAGGAGTGGTTGGCCCGAGTTTTACAGGACCAGCTCGTCGACCATCCAGCTCATACAAGCTACCATCTTTGTGCACAAAGGCTAAATTAAATATTCAAACAAAGGAAACTTTAATTACAAACAACATTCAAAAACAGAGTCGACACATTACATAAAAAGTTTCTCCAAAAATAAATAAAGAGTATAAATGAATCCACTGACCAACAAAATGAGTCACAAGGTTCTCCTCGGCGGCTGGTGGGGCTGTTTGGCCTTCAGATGCCACCTCTTCATGAGCACTGGCAATGCGGTTAAATTTCTCCAACTCTTCTCCTCGAACCTCAGCAGTCATATCCTTAGTCTTCAAAATGAATTCCTTTAGACTTGACCCATCTTCGAGTTTAACTCTATTGTCATTAAATAAAAGCGTACTATTTTCAATTTCTCCATTATTACTGCATTTGTAAAATGCAAACCGTTAGTATGTACAGTAGAGTACTTAATCATAATTAGTTGTAATGCGCTTACTCATCAACGTTATTCCCCAAGGAATGCATAATACCAATTGTCCCACAAGCGTTGCCAACATATTGTTTCATATAGAACAAGTCCTTGCTAACTTCCTGTCCTTCTGCTTTGATGCTTTCATCCTTATCTTTGCAAAATTTGTCGTACTATATAAAATACAAACCAAAATTACAACTGCTGTATATGGTTTTCTTATACTTTTTTAGTACGAAACATTCAATGGCAGTCGAAAGCATGTAATAATGAGATTAACTTACACCCTCCGAAATGGGAAACAGCAAAATGACAGCTTTCACAGGTTTCGGAATATGTTCTAAGGAGTCCTCATCCAATGCGAAAACATCGACCCATTCCCCTGCTGCTGCTCCCAAAAGACGACTGTATTTGGTTAATACCTGAAACCAAACAAAGTTTTTGCTTCATCATTATACCCTATTATCCATACAGATAAGGCCATGGCCCTTTTTTATAAGCCTTATAATATAAGGTATCATTTTAATGCAAACATGTACAAGATTGAATGAAACTTAACATCCGATTTCTTCTTATATCACATCATGACACCGTTAATACCGTTATTTACCTCCGGATTGGATTCCAAAGGCACCCAACGAACTCCACCGGTAGATGATGACCCAGCCATTACGATAACCGATGAATGCTGATAGACTTTGTTATTCGGTAACTGAAATGAATCATAAGTAATCATACGCTACGATTAACTGATTGTATAACACTAAAATTATGACCTTTTTATGTTATTTCCAACATAGAATTTTAATAACAAACTTTAAATTAATTGAAATTTCAGGAATTCACCAAATCCAACAAACAGTGAAACCTTTTTCTACAAGCTATTATCGTAATGAACCTCTTCTTCAAAGCTGGCCCGCTGCTAACTGTTCAAAGCCCAGTAACTTACTATAAACTTATTTGCATTATCGATTGATATGGAAGAACTGAAGGAGTGGTCGGTAGACTTTTACTTTACTAGCTGACTAGCTTAATACAATGGTTATATGAAGAAAGCAGAGATATTAATAGTAGTTGGTAATAGCATCAAATTGTAAGTGCGCTTGTTTTATTGCATTAACTTACCTACACCTGCAAAGGATTGAACTGATTACTGGTCGGGTGACAGTCCAAAAATAGGAAGAACAGAAAACTAAACACTCACTTCAAACAATAATTGTAATAGTTGATAGCGAATCTTAAGGAATCCTCCCACTTGTATTTCTACCAGTATACTAAGGTAGTTTTGATCCTGTCAAACGTATGAAATGGCTAAGAAAGAAGTCACAACACAAAAGAATAATATATTGGTATGGTATATATATACTTTCACACAGGAAGGAACCGAAGACCCTATATAACGAGTATTCGCAAACACTAATCGTAAGAGACGGATATGAAAGCAGATTTCATGCCGGCTTTAGGGATATGGACATTACTTACTCACAAAATTAATATTTCCTCCGCATCGGTGGGGCTGCTGAAGAAGAACGTATAGTGTTCATGAAGAAACTTGAAGTTAAGACTGTCTAACCCAATTGACAGAATGTAATGCCATATTATATGCCATGTCAGGTCACGTCAATTTATCAAAATTATTGCTACTGATTGATGAATGAATGAAGTCAAAATCGGCTACGTTTTAGATTATGTACATCTTATAATGATGGTCTATGAACATCAATTCATCTCATTTCGTTTATTACTTTAGATAGATGCAACAAAATATTGATTCAATCATTATTACAAAGGTAAAACAACATTTATCTCAGTTGTTTAGAAAACAGTAGCAAATCTTTATACATTCTACTATTTTCGTTCTCAATACTAAATGTATCTAACGCTCTCCTCAACAACTGCTTCGCAGTCTTCTCATTCTTTCTCCGATGGTGACTTAATATTGCGCTTATCCACGGTTCTAAATTTTCATTAGGATTAAATCAAACAAAACATTAATTCATTACTAAGGCCAGGAAATTTGATGAAAATAAGACTAAGCAATCTTACCTATAGATGATGAGCCGCATAATCTCATTGAATCCTCAATAGCATCTTTTAGAACATCAGAAGACTTTCCACTAGCTACACAATAATCTGTTTCGACTTCAATTACTGCGCATGCCAAACTCCAAGAGGACGTAAGAAAACGAAACTTTTTGTAGAACGCTCGACCTTTTCTATACCTGGACGAAAAAGACAAAAATAATTTTTTTAAAATATGACTACGTCAGATGACAATGCGTTTATTCAGATTCAAATGTCTAACAAACCTTCCAAATACTCCTTTTTGAGATGACAAACACGAAGATCATCGATTCCTGGAGGAGCCCTCATATTCAACAAATCCATTACCTTCCCTTGAACCTTCACATTTCCAGTGACAAATGCAAAATAGACGAAATTTAAAAACTTTCCAGCATCCTCCTTGTCAGCAGATTTCCAATCCACTACCGAAAGATACCTAAGCACTTGTTTGGCTCTAGTAAATTTTTGTTCTGTTGATATAATTAGGAGCACTAATTCTTTGACCAATCCAAAACTAGCAGGTATTTTTGTTAATGAGCGAACTGCCGTTTCTCTGAGGGGGTAATTTTTATACATGGATTCAAGAGCTTCGATAGTCTTAGAATCTGATGTCGTCTCCAGCAATCCAATGTAATTCGGAATTTGCTTTAAAAAATGTATCTGAAATCAAAATAACAATTGAATTTCAACGACCTTTTATTAAATGTATCCTCGAGATTTTTGCTCACACAGTGGAAAACATACCCGGCTAATATGATACGTTTCTGAAGGACACGTTTCCCACATTTCATTGGAATACACATCAGAACAAAATTTAAGTACTTGAGGGAGTAGAGTCAGCCGTCCCGACGCTGTTATTTGCTGTAATAAAGTGTCCACTCTTCCAATGCAGATATCGAGCATTGCATTCGTAGGCATGTTGGATAATGCTTCAGTTATTATTTCCAGAGATTTTCTATTGAAATCAGTAAGCATGAAGCACACAATTTGCAACAACTGCACTATGCAAAGTCATTATACTTGGTTCAAAATCAAACGTACCTAATTGTGTCTTCGTCCGTAGAATCAGACTTATTCATTAACCATTCATATATTTCCGACGTTCTAGGTTCGACAGACAAAATGTCTCTGCAATAAAAATTGAAAAAAATTATTTACTATTACACATTAAGGCAATAAACTATTAAAAGTATTATATAAACTTACCCGTTAATCTTATGCAATAAGTGTTTAGTTTCAGGAATGTCTTGATAGGACGTATACAAATCATACAGTTGGAAATAAGGGCGCATTGATTCTCTCGCAAATACTTTCAAAAACTCGAGTATACAACGTGAACGACTCCCAAGTTTTCTCAACTTCCGCTTCCACATCATACGGTAAATACGCCTAAAAAAAGAGTAAAACAATATTCTGACTGGGTGAATGTTTACTTAACAAAATTATACTACTGCTAGTATATATGTATTTTTTTTGGATAGATGAGAAAGTAACCCTGTCTGCGTTTAAGGAGTAGTATTGAGGGGCAAAAAATTTTCAGTTAATGCATTGCATTTGATTAAAGACACTGTCTTTAAGACAGTCACATATATATGAAATATGTACTGTTTTTGAATATTTTAATAAGCCCACTGTAACCACATTTGCCAGAACAGTCAAGGGCTCACTTTATTCCTCCACCTAAATCCCAACGTTTATTTTATTTCAATTAATGCAAACCTTTGGATCCTCTCGTTGCGCTTCTTTCTCCACTTTCAACAGCTTTAAATATCGTAATTCATTGTCAATTGTCTGCAAACAGAACATTATTTACATCATCAATTTACTTTTAAGCCGAATTAAAAAGTAAAAAAGGCTGTTAAATGCAATACCATACCCAAATATAAACCTCTGGTCTGCGATCAAAATTGCGTAAAGCAGCAGTAGTAATGTCTCGAATGCTACTCATTAGTCTTGGACAATCTTTTGGCAGGGTCTTCTTTCTCTTCCTGTTCTTCTTACTACTGAGTTGGGGTAGGTTTAAAAACGACCACTGACAACTTACTACATACTTGTAGAGATCGAAGTTGCCTCTGCCGCAGTACTCCAGTGCTTTCTTGAATGTTTTATTTAATTCGTTTTCTCGGTCCTGTACTGGCTAAAAATGAACAAGATAAAAATGCACCATTTATTAGCATGAAACCAATGAAATATGAAAGGATTCATCAATTTACTTAATAAATATCAACGTTATGCATCAACTTACCACAATATCCGCTACAAACTTTAGTCTGGAATTCCAAAACTCAATTTTATGCCTAAAATTAATCTCTGCAGAACCAAATTGGGACTGGATCTCCATAAAAATGAATCTGTCAATTTCATCTGTACGCTCAAACTGCTTCAGTTCCTATTGAAAATTCGATATCAAATTTACGAAAATATCTTCATTCAAAATGAAAATACACGGCATTACATGGATTAATTATTACCATACGACGCTGTTGTATTGTCTTCAGTAGTAGACATTCATATTCAATGTATCCCAACACATCTTCTAATGTACGATTGGTGATTGAATTTTGTACTCGAAATCATGAAGTTTTCGAACCAGCTTCCTAATAATAGCCAAACAAATTTGATGCTGTCAATTCAATAGTTGAAATGTGCATAATTTTTAAGAACCAATCCAATTCACAATAATTTTTCATAACAGAAAGATACGAGAATGTTTGGAAACAGCTCATTTTCTTACATCAATTCGTCACTATTCAGTAATTTAGTTTTCCGTAATGCATCCAAAGACTCTGTCCATTTCTCCTTCCTAAGTTGTGCGAATTCTGCCATTATTGTGTCCTACTTGTAACATCCAATTCCAAATTGAGCTGGAAATAATGTGGCAAGTTAAAATATTGCGTTTAATGTTCAATGTCAGTTTGCAAGCACGTCCTCATTTAACAGTAATGTGGTTGTTGAGCATGCCGTTTTTATTCTCATCAACTTCTTACACAATTGTTAGTAGGTCGCTGACTGTGTACTTAATTTTTTAACTATAATTAAATTACTAATCCATTTCCGAAAATAAATTAAAACCACAAAAGAAATACACCAACAACAATGCACGTGTGCGAAGTGAATGCGTGCAGCGTGTAGATTGTCATAGAATGAAAATATGTTAGCATACAATGTTGCTTTACAGCATCATCAGCGCCCACGAGCTGTCTGAAGTGAGAAAGCGAGAGGCGTATCTTGGAAATTCAGCCTTAGTTCAGTGGTTCAGCCAACTTCAGGAGATTTTAATTTAATTTTGATTTTGATGTGACATATTTTATAAATGACGTATCATTCAAATCAAACTTGTCAACTGGACAATATATACGATATGTTGTTTGCAAATCGCAAAGCACCCCTAACCGAGTTTAAAACTTTAGCGTTTGTCTGATTACTGATCATCCTTGTTTTTCAATTTTGAATTATATTTATTACCACCAGAACCACATATGACATACAATTATGATTACACTGTTAGTCGAAGACTACCATGGCTACTAAGGATGTCTGGAACACATGGGAACAGGGGTACCCTGAAATTGCGGTCCACGATAACTTCTATACCATTAAAGATTTTCAAATTCTGTTTTCAGTAATCGAAACTTTATGTCACTCCCTCGGTTCCTTTCGGTAATGAGCAACATCTGTAGGGTTTAACAGGTCAAATTTGAGGTCAAAAGATTTTTTTTCCGTGCCCACCCTTAACAACGAGTTTCGAGTGTCAGTTCGCCCCTCACACAGCCCACCAATTCAAGCATTACTTTGTTCGTCCAGCTTGAGTACACTATAGCTGTTGTGTGTTTGGTTTTATTACAAATTTACAGTTCATGCTCATGGCATGATGAGATGATCTTCGTTGTTTTCCACGTGGAACACAACTAAACATCAATTTCACGATTGGAAAATCTTTAATAGTTAAAATAGAAATTCTATTAGCGTTGAAATAACACTCCCAACTTTTTTTGTGCTGCCAGTCAGTGTTCAATGTATGTACATGATGTACAAAGACATGATATGAAGATACTGACGTGCGAAGGGGATTTGTCAATTAATGCACAAACATTAAAGCTTCGATATCTGGACTAAACCATGTCGCTTAGTCTGCACCGTTGGCAGTTTATGTATAGGTTTTCATAGTTGCCACTCCATATGTTGGAAACATTGTGGAATGGAACGAATGGTTTTGTAGCAAATATGTTTACAAAGTCTAAACAAACCCAACTCAAAACAAGGAAGAGCCATGGGGTAACTTGAATAACATGTGGAAATGACAATGATTACAATGAATGGCAGTTGATTAGAGGTAGGATATCGTTGAATAATGATTTCATGCCAGTTTCATAACTTGACTTTGAGTGAGTTTAAAGCATCAATCAGGTCTTCGCTTCCCTAGATTCTAGATTAACGAAAACATTTAGTTGAATGTTCAACCAAACAACTGTACTACCAACGTCCTACTTACTCCATTTCCATTCGTATCCGGCATAACCACTGCTTTCCATTGCATTGGTGAAAGAAAGGGAAAAATTTAAGCGACTCACTTCCGTTCGCAGTATTGGGCAATTGTTGTACCGGTGACCTGACGCAAGCAACCACCTAGTTAATAACCACGGTAAGCTGTCATGTTAGATATAGATTTAAACGGGATTTCTTACTATTGTTTGTATATTTTTCACATAGTTTAGTTTATATGAATTTATAATATATACGTATCACTCCACACAAATTGTAGTGAATAATGAGTTACGAGCTCTTATAATATACTGATTTTTTAAACACTTTTTGTAGTTTGAGCTTTTTGTCGTATTTTTATTTGGGTTTGTTAGTAAGAATGTAGTTCCAATGGGCAATATGATGAATGAAAATTACACCGTGTAGTAGGTAGTCAGAACCATATAATTTGTTCCGTCATCTGTTTTTACAAACATTTCAGCATTTAACAAATTGTTTGTAATCTGAATCCAGTGAACCTTTCCAGTTTGTAGTTGCATAAGTAGTGGCATTGCATTTGACATTTCCTCTAGTTTCAAAAAGTAAAAGTTTTTCGTCATTTTATTGTCAATTCTCACAGATGCAGACGCAGTAACACGAGAAACATCATGTGATGAGAAGAGAACAGTAGTCTCATTTCGGATCTCATTTCATTAGGTATTTTGTAAACGCACACAATAATTGTGCAGAAGGTTCTGTTCTGTTATATCATAGGCATGGAAATAAATAGATTGACAATCAGCTTGGACTTTGGTTTGTACCTGTAAGGATTTCAATTCCATACGCTAGCTAAGCTAGCTAGCTAAGGAAGGCTACTACAGGCTACAGGTGAAATGACTGACTACTGTTCTATTGCTTTTGCTTCTTACTTAACTTTTATTTATTTATACCCTGTGCTTAATATTTGTACCTGTGCGTTTTGTCTAGCAAACAGAACGGAACACTTCTTCAACGTAAAGGACCCGGTATTGCTAACTACATACAGGTCCATCCTAAAATATCCTATATCTCGATCTTTTTAATTTGCAACACTATTGCATTTCAAAAGTGCTTCTTCAATGTAAAATACAAAGTCACTTTCTTCGTTTTCAATTATTATTAATTGCAGGGATTTTATCAGGTGTAAGAAATTATAGCTTGTTTGGATTAGGATTTGTATACACACATAGATAAGGTTCGGTTTTACATATTTTGCATGACAAGCTATAGCTATGTGCGTTCTTTTAAAAATTGACCTCTACTAGTTAGTTTTACTTTGAGCATGACATTCAGTATTGGGTATAGTATTATTGTGTAGTAGTTAGTTATCTTAGTTAGCTTATGCAAACTTTATCACTGATCACGACACATGTCGTTTTAGTCAAATCGCAATACTCATGCTTTTGTTGTTGTTGTTGATTGATTTGATATGCATAGGTTGTGAAGATACATGATGCATGTTTGTGGCCACAGTTTGGAATTGGAGCTGACCGGATAGATTTTACAAAGTAGTTAAAAGACTTATCTGAGCCGACGCATTGTGACTGGATTGCATTGAGGTGAATATATTATCACACTCGCGATCAGTTGGTGTCATAGCGGATATTTAACATGGGAAAAACCCGAAATACAAGTGGAAAGCAAACAACCAAATGGCTAAAGCAACTATTACGAAAAAGTCCTTAAGGCTTTATTTCAGCAACAGAGAAACAGTAAGAGTATCCTCCATGATGAAGTCTATATGTAGTGAGTATAGGAACGTTGTTGGAAATATAACCCCAACCTTTCCTATCTCATTATGCTTAGTTATCTTTTCAAGTGGAAACACATTCCTGAGTTTTATAAAGTATTTTTGTAATAATAATGATTAACAGGAAGGCGAAGTGTTCGGAGATATGTTTATCCCCGCACTGTTGAGGCTGCAGTGGACCCTTTTGCTAACCAGACAGGAAAGAACAAAATGTTCTTCGTGATTGCTTGTAATTTATTTCCAGATTCAAGTAAGAATAATTAACATTAAAATTAGCAGTAGCAACAGCTTGAAGGATGCGTTTCTGAAAGAAAAATTGGAGGGTACTACTTATCTTTTTGTAATTCTTTGCTCGCGTAGAAATTCTTCAGCCCTCAGATTGTGAGTCGGAAGGCGAGGAAGAATGTGACACAGAAAATGCTCCACCAACGCCAGATTTTCTCGTAGAAAAATCACCTGCCTCACCACCTCGAAAGGTAGTTTAGTTTTTACTTGAGAAAACGTTACTTACCTTATCAATGCTCGACGCATTACTCACTTTGCTGAAAATTATCATTATCCCAGCTATTAAAACCCTGTAATACTTACTCAATGCACGGTAGCTGCAAATACCAATGATGAATATGAAGATGTAATGATGTATTCTATTTCTATAGCGAATGCGTCCATATCGCCGCAGTTGTGCTAGACGCCTTGCATACGGTAGAGCTGACGATGTAGATCATTCCTGGAGAACTCAAGCACGTCGAAGGTCTTATCAGCGACAACGCAATGTAACCAAGTCATCTAAGCAAATCATAGACAGTCAAAACCTTCTTGATGCAATTAACCGTGTGGTTGAGAACTATTCCAGACCAAGTTTTCAGTCGGAACAGGAGGTTTGTACTTCCGACATTGTAAATGAAAGCGAGTTGGATTCATAATTTTGTAGAGGGATCAGAAAATAGAAAGGGGGTGCTGAATGTTTTACCTTTGATATTTTATCTGTTGAACCATTCCATGAGTGTGAACAAGTCATAGATCTTGGAGAATAGTCGATGCATGCTGATACAATATAATATTTGCAAAATCATATATTACTAAGATTTAATGTCAAATAAGTTAGTATAGTATGAGTGTATTTTTGATAATTAGCTTAGAGTATAATTATTCCACATGTACAGGTAGGTCAATATTATTCTTGATATTCTGTTGGCTGCATCGACCTAATTTTTACAAAATAAAGCGTTCATCATGATTGGTTTGCAGAACTGAAAGGTGTCGAATGAAATAAGTGTTATTGTATAATCTATCATTGTCCGTTTTTAAGGAGTGATGATGAAAGGCTTCATCATAGTACTTACTTTGCCCCTGTTGATGATGAGCTACTATGTATTTATAAAACATAATGATGACGGAGAATGATTGGTAGTACAATGGTAATGAATGAATTACATAACTCCAACAATTTATTTAAAAAAACGAACAATATACAAACCTCCTGTGTCGGGTTCTTCCACAACATAATGAATGTTAGTTATTCGCTTCTAAAGAGTGTTTTCGACTTGCGTCCGTATCAATTTACCGATGAATACTGATGCTAATTGTAAACTAAAATGCGTAGCCTTCCGTGCATCATACGAGTAACGTTCGAACTCGGACGACACGAGAGGCTGAAAGTTTTTGTTGTTGTGTCATATACGCATCGTTGTTTTGTAGGCTTGTGTGCTACGTTGCCTTACACTTAAAATAATATCACTCAGATATCGATAGGTAACTGATGACTGTACGGACACGGGACCATCGCTCAAATGAATTTGCTTTAATGTAAGAAGGTTATGGTTAGTATGTGTGAAATAAACCCGACAATCCGAGATTATGTACCTTTAGCGATGTAATTTTAAAAAAATGTGTCATAAGTGAAATCCTCAATGGACTAGCTTCGAATGATATATCACACCCTTAGTGTTCATTTGAAAGTGCATGACCTTTGACCTCGGTTCGAAATTTCCGATTTCTAAGTGCATATTTGATCAGCACTGCAGTAGCTTTCAAATGGTATATCATAAGCTATCTTATCGTGACCTTTGTTCAAAACCTCTGATTTGAATTTGCAATGCATATTCATCATCAGCACAGCAATACCTTTCGAATGATATGTCATAAGCTTTAATGGTAATTTGAAACATTAATCGTGACCTTTGACCCTGTTCGGAACCTCTGATTTGAATTTGCGATGCATATTCATCATCAGTAGAGCAATACCTTTCGAATGATGTATCATAAGCTATATGTGACGCTTATCAATTTAGTTGCGCTTATCATTTGACCCTGTTCCATGACCCCAGATAACCCATCTACGAACTAGCCTCCGCTTTGACCTTATCTATCGATTGGTGAAGACAGAATTTCAAAATGTCAAACGGTTCGAAATCGTGTTGACATACAAAGTGTACCTAAAGGTACATAATAAATGCATGTATGTTGCGAGATCTTTGAAATGTGACCAATGACATCATATCTGGTAACTGATTCTGTTATTCGTGTTTGAATAACTTTTTCATTTCCCCATCAAGGAAATGCCCTTGGAGTAGAAGGGTGTGCTTACTTTCTCCGACAGGGTTTTTGGAATGATAATGCCGTCGTCGCTGATTCATAAAAATAACATTAACTATATAAAAAATAAAATTCTCCAAAAAACCGGGTTTCATTCTATCTAAAATGTTCTTCGAAAGGAGACCATATTAATAATTCGCATACGCTGCACTCGAACGATCTTGGAATGACATACTTTTCCGACTTGCCACTTTGAAAATGACTTTATGAAAATTTAGTCGTACATTTAGTTCTAGTATTACAATAACCGCATTACCTATAGTTCGCAAAAAAATCAGTAAAACTAGCCGTACAATGTTAATGATGTGTTAATGATTTGATTATCTGCCTGCTTCAAAATATTTGAAACTGATAGCTTTAACATAAATATTGAATATGTAAGTCATGTCATGAATCCTGACACCTTGGGTAACACATTCAATATTGCATAGAAGAATTCATATACGTCATGTTGGTGACCTCGTTACCTTAAAGTTAAACAATGAAATCGTGTCTTATTATGTACCTTTAGGTACATATTAAGAAGACTTTGTATCGCGTCGTCCGTCGTCCGTCGTCCGTCTGTCTGTCAACACGATAACTTTCGAACCGTTTGACATTTCGAAATTCTGTTTTCACCAATCGATAGATAAGGTCAAAGCGGAGGATGAGTTCGAAGATGGGTTATCTGGGGTCACGGGAACGGTCAAATGATAAGCGCAATTAAATTGATAAGCGTCACATATAGCTTATGATACATCATTCGAAAGGTATTACTCTACTGATGATGAATATGCATCGCAAATTCAAATCAGAACTTCCGAACAGGGTCAAAGGTCACGATTAATGTTTCAAATGACCATTAAAGCTTATGATATATCATTCGAAAGCTACTGCAGTGCTGATTATAAATATGCACTACAAATTGAAATCGGAAATTTCGAACCGAGGTCAAAGGTCATGCACTTTCAAATGACACACTTAGGGTGTGATATATCATTCGAAAGCTAGTCTACTGAGGATTTCAATTATGACACGTTTTTAAGCCGCAAATTACATCCGCTAAAGGTACATCGCTACATCTCGAATTATCGGGTTTATTCGATGCTGAAAATTCAAACTATAATGTATTGTACTTTCAAAACTACCTATTTCCGCATTTACAGTGAACCCTGTCACGATTCAAATAAATCCGACATCAAATGTCCAAAAAATGTTAGTCATTACAAACATTTTTACGACATATCCCATGCGCTTACACATTATTGAACGTCTTCACATTCTCATGCCAAATAATGGTCCATTCTATATAATTCTTACGTATTTTAGTATAATAATGTCAGTATTGTCATTAGTCAAGTAGAGATCAGATTTCAAGACGTATGTGTATAGTGCAACAATGCTTATAGCAAGTGAGTACATAATATGTACTAATATGTGGTATCGGGTCATAGAAGCCCGAAGGAAATGAACAAGCCACATTTTCCACCAAAGATGTGTAATACTGAATATTTTTCTACCACATATTTTCAACCATAGGAATGTAATTCGACCTATTGTAAATAGTGAACTTTCGTTTAGCAAAGTCAAATTTTCTTTTTGAAATAACGGCACAGTCAACATTAAACATTTTAATTTATCGACTAAAGTCCCTGCTACATGTAGTAAAAGTTTAGACTGGAACGTATTCGATTCTGAGTTTGTTGATAATTGCTCAATTGTCGTAGTTAAACCAATTACCTATGAAAGATCACGGCAAACTGCTTAAAATAGGTCAAATTGTTTTACGGACTAATCGGAGGTCTGACTTTTATAATTTAATTTTCGTTTGAATAATCTGATAACGAAGTGAATTCAACTGAGGTATAATATAATAATAATACTTAAGTTGTTCACACAGT
Organism: Orchesella cincta; assembly: GCA_001718145.1. Classification (NCBI taxonomy): domain Eukaryota; kingdom Metazoa; phylum Arthropoda; class Collembola; order Entomobryomorpha; family Orchesellidae; genus Orchesella; species Orchesella cincta. Next base: position 15,183 of record LJIJ01001542.1, read on the forward strand.
TAAAAAGACATAAGAAATATATACATAGTAATAAATTATAGTATAGAGTATGTTACGAACTGCTAGTCAAAAAATGTTAACCCCTGAAAATGAAATGAATCAAGATACGAATTATTTGACTTATAATCCATCATAACCACTTTAAAATGTCCATTACGATGCTCCTTTTGTCACTCAATTTATTAAAGACGCCTATTTCCATTCTCATTCCTATATTGCTCCTCCCAAAACGTACAAATTGAATATATATATTTCATGTCTCTATTTGGAGGGATTATGATTATGACTACTACTTACTTCATACACTAATAATATGTGACAGTCGAGGGCCGTCAAGGCTGAAGTTTGCACTTCTTACTCTGACATTATAATTTTAGATTCCTTAATGTGCATATAGGTTTTATCGAAAAGGATATTTATTCAGTCAGTATATTATTGATTGACTTTTCATTTTCTTACAGAATAAAGTTTCAAACTATATGTTACAATTGCCAACAACCATACCCCAACGCCCTTTTCAACTGCTTCAAACTGTTCACTGCTTACGTTTCGCTTCGTTATGATTTATAATAATCGTGATCACTATCATCTTTACTGCAAAAAAATGCACTAGTGTTATAGATGCAAGATTCATATATTGTATTCAAGTAGATATTTATAGAAATATACATGCGTAATAAGTAATATGCATTAGAGAGACCAAGCTTGATTATCTAGTGTTCCTATTCTCTGTTCACTCTTGCTTTCAACTTCAACTTCTCACTCTGTGATGATATTGATGAATGTATACTTTTATGCTTGCTTCGTTTTCGTTACAGTAACCTGCTAATCTTATCCTAACGATGAAGGAATCCATATCCCTACTACTGACTGAATCACAGCAAAAAGGTATAATAACCACGTTGAACGTCATTCTTGCTAGATAGCCTGTGAGTCTGCGGATCTTTTTCCCCTTTCCATTTGTTATTCAATAATATTCAACAATGCTTGTGTTGCCTATATTAGGTACGTAGTAGGTACTTATGAAATGCATGAATGCAGGTGGCTGTAAGGCATCATGAATTAGCATTAAATAAGCACTGCTGTTGGGAATTTTAAGGCAATTTTGCTTGAAGTTGAGCTTGTGAATAAAGGTAAGAAGTAGCATTATCATACCTTATTGTTATTATTAAGCGTGTTACCTTTCTATGCAAAGCCTTCAAGGAATGATGATGATGACAAGCACTTCGCTCGGTTATGCTTTGCACACTTTAGAGACGACGATGGTTGGTTCTCTTGAAACTGTTACAAAATGGGAAAAACGTGCATTAGAAAATATATATCGACTGTATTGCAAAGGTGTGTACGTGAATTGAAACATCCACCAGCACTTTCGTACATTCTTTTATATTGCAAATATACAAAGATACTAGTCAACTGGTTCCTTGGTTCACACCAGTATAGCTTTAGTGGCCAAAACATCCATTTGCACTGTTAAGCTGTGTGGGGCTATATTCGTAGAATTCAACTGCTTAACGTTTGTGGCAAATTTTTTTTGGGTTTATCCCATAAAATTCTGATTCCATCAAACAAAATAATTTCATATCCCACAAGATAAAGCTTTTTCGAATGTTCCAATGGGCTCGTCTTCGTTTTTTGCTTGTTTGGGTGTACATTTTTTGGATAAAAAGTGAAGTTTTGTTGTTGAAATATAATACTTAGAATGTCCTCTAAATATGTCCCTGAGCCCTTCAAAGCTCTGTATACAGACTTAGGTCTCAACGGGAATACAACATAGCTTCGTTATCTACATCCTTGGATTGGATCAAGCAAAGTTTCTTACGTATGTATACAGTTTCTTCCCTTTACAGCCTGATCTGATCTACTCATGAGACACAAAAGTGAATGCTGGTTACAAAATAGGGAAACGAAGCGCTTCATCATTGTCTCTGTGTATCTATGTGCAATAATAATACTCATACTCACAATATCATGATTGGTTTGGGTTTAATGGAAAATTCCCCCAAGTTGGTGTGCTACTATTATGTGTGATATGGAAAATGCGGATCGTTGGATTGTTATGCAATGCAGTCATAACTTAGCAAAACAGCATTCAACAAATTAATAATATCAAAAATTATATCTGAAGGTGTCTCCGATTGAATGTCATCGAATCAAGCGCAAATATATAATCGAGAAACGATTACATCCTCTGTTTAGCCTTGTTATTGTAAGCCTTAAACGTGCATTTGAGCAACTGTGACTTCCTAGGAACACTGTGGAGTGGACTATGGATACTTCTGTGGGTTTCCTCAGCCGAGTTACAAGTTTAGTTTACATTTCGAATACGCACGTACATGTGTGATAATCTGTGTCTAAATTTGTCCCTTAAGCGGTGAAATGGATCAGAAGACAACCCAAGAAGTTTGTAGGAAGAAATTTCAACATTTTTTAGTGAATTGAATGAAATGAGAAAGCTTTCATCAACTATGTACACTACATCAACCATTTTTTACTTTACATCATTATGAGGATCACCCCATCATTAGTGTTCATGATCAACGTACACAATAAAAACGGCCGTTCATTTCTCAAAAGTTTTTGTATTTCATATGTAGAGACATTTAAATGCGATTGACTGTTATCTATCACCTTTGTCGTTTTTACACATACATATTCTATAACCATCATCAATAAAATTATACTCACCAACGGTACTCTGTATTTCACGCTCATATAAGTATGTAAGCATACTCAAAATGCTGAGCTGTGAAATCCATTTTATGGAAGAAGAAGAAGAAGATTACAAACTGCCAGGTAAGGCATGTCACATAGGCATGTAAATATCGTATGCTTTTTCAAATTTATATGCATTCTATGGTCAAAGTTGAGGGAGTTATTTAAATGCACTTTTGGTGTGTTGATTGCTGACGAATGTCGTTGGTAGAGAGTGGATTACTCATTATTACACTATATACACGCATTAACTTTTCAGTATGGATGGTTTGACTACGAAAACTTGGTTTGGTGATAGCCAACAACCTTATCGTTCGTTCGCTCGTTCGTATATATATTACCTTAACATGTGCATATTTAAAAAATAATTTAAACATGTACTTTTCTCGAGTTATCAAGAAAATTGAATACATTTTTATCGCTGCCAGTTACATATTGTACTGTAATGCAAAACTTTTACTTACGAAAAACACAAAAAAAACTTCTCTCTTTTTCAACTAACGTAAATAAAGTGTACAGCTTGCGTTGACCATACGAAGAAGGATAGGATGATGAGGATGAAAGTGCTTTTTTATTTTTTTAGTTTAAAAAAGTCGATAGGTTGAAATTGTTTAGAGTGTGGTGGTTGTAGTAAGTGAAGTGGTTTGCAATGTTTTTCTTTGGTTGACTGATTTACTAAACAGCAATATTAAATGTTAAGATGGTTGATGGTAGCAAAAGAAAAATTTGCCAGTTCAGTCTCCGTTTCGCCTCACTGTTTTACCAACTTTTCATTCTATTCTTTCGCATTGTTTTAACATCACGGTTAATGGCTGATTTTTGTAGCTTGCTGACTTTTGTAGCTTGATTATATTCTATTACGACTAACAACTACAGGTCATATATTTTGGGCCAATGTTTATTTGAGAGTGCTGCAATCAGAAAATCGTCGTTGTAAATTTAACGAAATTAAGAATCGGTAGTATTTGCAAAGTTTGCATTTACATTTATGCATGTTTTAATATTTATACCTCCTTCCACCCTCGATAAAATGCATTCAGTTTCGAATAATTGCAGACATATAATAGAAAATATGCACTATAAACTCTACAACAAAGGCTGTAACGCACTGGTTACTCGAGGTTTGCAGAAGTTGTCAGTATAGGGGCTTGTAGTTGCTTGTAGTCATAACCTGGTGATAACAGAACTAAAACCATCATAGAATTCTCTTTGAACGAAGTCACATAAACAAAGGTTCAAGGTCATGTAGGTGTCATTTGTAAATTTCAAATTGAATTATCTGCTGACTCTAACAGTCAGTCTCCATTCTTTTGATGCCCCATCAGATAAGCGACCTCTTGTCCGATAAAAATCAATTTCTTCCTTTTTTTATCGTAACCGTTGATCATATTTTTCGCTTATACCAATCTAACTTTGACGATAAAATATTTGAAAAAAAACTTACTTAATTTCTAAGCTGATGCCAGATACCACAACCTAAGACTTAGCAATAAATTGTGAATAAGCTGTCGTTGTAAGTTAATAAATGCCACAAGGATTGGTGAATCCTTATTTATACAGTTGGCAATGAACAAGAGTTCTTATATTCCTCCGGAAGATAATTAACAATATGAACATTTACACCTTGTTTTAGGTTACATTTGCACTGTACCGTGAAGTCTGATTTACACAGGTTGTTCTACTTCTCCCAAAGTTTTAAACAAAAATGCAAAAACTAACCCTAATCTAATATGTGATACACGATTAACCGTGCTAGAACCTCACTATCTCTGTTCTGGAACCCGATAACTCTTTAACAGTTTGAATTTTTCGAAAATTTAGGGGCTTTTAACGTAACATTGCTTCATATTAAATTCGCTTATGATGATTTACAAGAAATTTGGTAGGACCTTACCGCTATTTACTCTTAAAGTTTTCCCTAATAATTCGGATAAAGTTTGGTTTGCAAATCCATTTCTGCAAGCATTCGTGATATTTATTGGTTTTATCGAGGCTTCATTTTTTATTCCAACTAGCTGTATGTGGCTTTCGTTTTTGCCATCTTTTCTTTCTACGAACAGTAGTTGTATGTTTTTAAATATTAAGATTCATTCGTCAACAAAAATTTCAAGCAAACGAATGAGAATAATATATGTACCTTTGGGCGAGGTGCTCTTGGGTGGTTTATGGGTTATTACATCTCTTTTCAAATCGCTCTCGTGATTCGAAAAGTGGGCGTCAGAAAACTAGTCCACAATCAAACATAGGATGCATGCATTAAATATATGTCATTTGACTTCAATGGATAAGGGTTATACTAGTTATATTGGACGAATATCAATGCACATAAAAATGAAAAGGAGTACGGCTCTTCGAAAGGACAGGATAAAAGATCATTTTTAAACGATGACTTTAAGAGCTTTAATATTGCGATCTCCTTTTTGGTTTACCTAATCTTCCAGAACTCCAAACTTGGTGGCAGAACACGAAATGATTACAGCCAATTAAGACACTATTAAATTAAGAAATTGACGTAGTGAGTCGGCAAAATAATTAGAAATGGCAGCCATACGAGGCTTGTTTGCCTTTGTTTCCTTCCTTGTGTGCATTAACTGTAATGTCAAGACGAATCAATGTATTATTCGGGTAGTTCATATTTGGCAATAATGATGTACAAGGGCTGATAAAAGCTATTAAAAAGGCTAGCTTTTCTTTCTTTCATTTTCATTTAGTTGAGCTTTTCTAATAGTTTTACTGAAGCATTTATGTCTACACAACGTGTTCCACTATGCTACCGCTGGAACAAGCCTTTTGTGGCGACTTGACGGATTTAGCTTTAACTCATCACTTCCGTATTATTCCTTTTGTCATCGTGTAAACAAATTAGCCTTGGATCATGGATGAAACCCAAAAAGCTCAAGATTGTTATTTAGTCAGTTCACAGTTTACGTAGATCGCACTTCCTGACTAAAGCCGTAAAAGTACAACTTTAATCGCTTTTTGTAAGAATTTGACTAATGTAAACACAACATTATATACGAATATGATAACAATATTCGTATAATCCCAAATTTAGATGACTAAACACAAGTGAATATCACTTCACCGTCTGTCGCAGTAACAGATCAGTTCCTTGAGGCTTCATCAAGCATTTCAGTTTTTATTATAGGTATAAGGTTTACGGTCGGTACTAATATTCATATTTCTTATATAGGGCGGAGACAAAGCACACATTCATTCATAGATTTCTTCATGCTACAGATATGAATGTGATCAAAAAGTCACCATCATGGCCACCGGTCACTGACCACCATGAGACAAATCAGTTGGGGCATTCTTTTCGGTCAGTATCCAATGTCATCCAAGAAAGACAGTGGCATTGCCACTCAAAATTCAGTTAGTATGGCCTATGGTGTTTAAAAAATCTGGTTGACCTTATCCCGGATACTCGTTTTCCTTGTGAAAATGGGAGTCCTGAAGAAGAAAGATAGCGATCACTGTCCTCTTACTTTTCTGTTTCCTCAAATACAAGAATTTATTCAACACACATTTTCAGTTTGTATTAATGTGTGAGCTTAGAGCTTTGAAGTTGACATTAACTTTGAGCCATTTAATTTGAATCCATTCCTTCTTAGACAGTACACACAAGGTATACACACTAAATTGTTGTTTGATTCCCGTAATTTAGATTAGGATTGTGTGAATTCTGATTCAGAATGTTTTTTCGTCTCCACCCACGTACTCTAAAGCATAGACCGTTTAGATTCTGTACTCATGTATTAAAGCAGATTTGTTTAGTTTGTCTAGAAAGCATAATAAGGAATTCGAATTCAGGTCTACGATGTGACGTGTTTGAAGTGGTTGTGTGAAAATTGCAATGTGTGTGTGATTACTTTTATGTTTAAGCTAAACTTTAAGTAAACTACGTCATCGCATTGTCGATCGTAGAATGTTTTCGGCCAGCACAGGCAGTGTATGTGAAGTAGACGAATCGATTGTCAATTGACCCTTTTGTGTCGCTTAAAATTTCACCCTGCTCACAGGTAACTTAATCGGTACCTAACAGAATTGCAGGAATGTAGGTTTTGTGTTACAGACTATTTCACATGTCATCATAGTGGCACTAGAAAAGAAATCTCAAGCGTTGGTATTCTTTATAGCTACTCATTCGAGCTTTTATTGATTTTATGATGATAAGAATTGAATTGTACAAATGATAAGGACACTTATAATAGAATATGTTATGGGATCCGATCACATCAGATCACAGTTTTGGTGTAACCAACTTATCCTATAAAAGTGCAACTAAAGCCAATTTTACAATCCATCAACTCAATGAATTAATCCAAGGTAGTTCTGCATAAAATATTATAGAATACATTCAACATTACTACTATACTAACTAGTGGTTTTAGCGTCGGAAAATAAAACATATTATCAATAATTATTAATACTTTATTTGTTGCAACATTTTGATGTGACATAACATTTGCGTTTTTATAATTTCTTCTGTTGCATTAATAATTATTTTACTGGTGACAGGCAAATATTGAATATTCCTAGTTTAAGGAACTTGGGTTGTCAATTCTAGGTGTACCGTTGTCAGTTGTTCCACTTGAATGAAATATTATAGGGCATTTATAGTTGTATTTTTTTCTATTTTTACATATAGCTAACAAACAAAGAATAATTCGTTACACGGTTTAAATCATAATGCTTCGTTTCAAAAAAGGTCAACCCATGTTTGAACGATCTGTTTAAAGTTAAAAATCTCTAGTCATATTTTCGTTTGATGAACGGTTCATCACGAACCTGAACTCACCTATACGCTTGAAAAAATGTCGCATCAGCTTGCCCCAACGTTCCAGATTGGTTTCCAGCTTTTCAGTCCGTATAGAAAATTTAGACCGAGCTATCCAAATTTTCCCATTCAACTTTTGTAGTTGAACTTGTAAATGCTCAGAAAACATCAATTGCTGTCAATTTCAATCAATCGCGTAGCCATTTTATCAGTTTACAAGTCAATCGATCAAAACTAAGTTTAGATCAGCCTCAAGCAATCCCGAAGAAGCTAATAATTTAAACCATAGTCCCTTAACTGTATGTGTTTCTTTGATGCTTTGTATTTCAATGAAATGAAGGGCGGAGTCTTTTATTCTTATAGCGAGAAGATTTTTATAGGATGTTCATGTGATTGTTTGATCTTGGATGATGTTTATAAACTAAAATTCATGAAAAGATTCATAGGCGTTTCCCTTTAGTTCATCATGTTGTTATTGCGTTTACGAGCAGTTACCGTTTCGTTGGACCTACCCACTATAGTATTTGCATGATTTTTCTTTTCGATTAACACAAATTCAAGAGGTTGAATTGACATTACCAACACAATCGGCCACAAGGAGTACTACTGTGTTGAAGAACTAATATGGTTTGTCATCTGATGAATGAAATCGTCCAGTATGCTGTTTGTTAGCCCGAAATAATGTTATCACGATTCTTCTAGAATTTTACAGATACACATTCTAAAACGTCTGACTGAATTAAACGGTATAGGCCGTAGTGTTAGCGAAGTATTTAGATCAAATATAGGGCAAATTGGATAACGGAAGTCGGAATAGGTCAAGGCCAGCAATATTTTATAAACCAATAGTTGGATGTTAGATGAATAGTAATGGTAGATTGTTCCATGCACCATGGTTTGCTTTATATACTTAGGAAAGTACTTTTATAACTAAATTGTATTTTTTTCTCTATTCATGCATGTATAAGTCATGATTTTCATTATTTCATTTTATTCAATACATGACCTTCGGGGTTTCACTCACAGTCACAACGGAAGTATGGCATACGAAAAATTGTGGAGCATGGCTAGAGAAAAAAGATAACCCACGATATTTATACTGTCAGATATCACATACGACGTTTTAAAGTTTGTCCTATAAGAAATTTAATTTATGGATTAATTTAAAAGCTATCTACAATAACCATTTGTGTAGGCTTGGCGTAGCCAGTCAGATTTGGTAATTTATATTTGTCTATTTCTGAGAGAAATCTGAGATTATCAAAAAACTGCAAAAGCTACATATTATATGGATTGTAGTAGAACAATCACTTTCTATTCAACCTATATACCGTTACAATGCAAATGGAGCTAGTGTGACAATATTTTTTTATTTGAATGTAATTGACAAATAACATATTTAAAGTATCAAAAACGACGGTTGGGTCGCATGAACTAAAATATAATGATTCTGGGCGTTTCGGAATCAGAGCAAAGTTTGAAATCGATTGCACTGTTCCAAGAGTTATCCGATTCGACATTAGGGAAGTTTAAAAATACATACAAAAGTACTGTACTGGAGTAGCACCTTCTTTAATTTAACCATTGCTGCCACTTTAATCGTCATAAATATGTTCTCACTTCATCCTATATACGCATAAAGCCCTAGGCGAATTGATTGGCTAAGTATGTATTTTAAACGTACTATAAGATATTGTACATTCCTGACACAGTATGGTATGTGACTAGTATAGTATGAATAGGTTTACATGTGTGTACATACTGCATTTATAGAGAATGTAATTGTAATAGTCGAAGTAACAATACGCAACATAAAAGATTATGATAATCATTATATAGCCAATAACCAAACTAAAAAATATCAAAGGGGTAAATAGGCCAATGAATCTTTTTAGTTAGAGAGTTAGGCCGCAATTTCTTGTAGTAACTTTGACATATAAACTGTTTTGCACTCACCAATCAACAATTTACAAAGTTTTCAAAAGTAATCAATCAACACTGTATACTTTCATTATGCACAGTATTTGAGTAGAAGACTCAAAGGTAGCTTATGTTCATTTATTGAACTTCTGCATTCCTTTTTTTCATTCCTGATCTTAAAAAAAGATATATGAAGTACGTATAAAAGGAACGACGAAAGACGAAACCATGCTTCTACATTATTGTGCCTTCAATTTTGACAGCGAACAGGAGACTAACAGAAGAAGTGTGGTTATAAAATTGGGAATGGGACCCTTTCTAAAAACCACTCATGCTATGCTATATGAGTCAGAATAAATGTACAACTAAGCAAAAAAAAGTTTTTTTTATGTAAGGTATACGAAAGAGCAGAAAAATGCATTTTCTTGGTGCATTGTTAAATCGTTGAATGTATGATCCATTCATCCACGGAAGCAAGTGAATATGCACTCATGCATAATACTTGTGAATTCGCTTCTGTGTGGTTGTCGTTACGTACTACCCTATGTATTTAATATTAACATTTTGCATTGTTCTTCTTATTTGTAATTGCCCACAACCTGCTTTTGATCAATTAAAAATGAAAATTTGGAGACATGTACTTCTTTGCATCGCATGCAGAGCTATTTTACCGCTACTGGCTGCTAAAGAACCAATTTATTTGTGTTGTACCACATTTAACATAACTATGTAATATTAAGTTTGTAATAATATGTATAAATGTATAGTCACATCCATATTTTGCCCTTGCTCGAGCCTGGTGCTATGACTTATGATGACTATTCTTTGACTATAATTCATACCTTTTGCATTTTTATGCTAATACAAAAATGTAAACTGTCTGAAAGCAAGTTTCCTACATGTTTATGTGCAAGGATGGATGCAAGGAATGTTCATCGGCAAAGCTAGATAGGTTTACAGAAAAGAAAGGATACATACATTATGATGGATCTTGATTTGATTTGATTTGATTTTCAATATGATTAATTCGATTTACCACATCTTCCAGCCAAGGTATACCAGAGCTTATGTGATAACATATAGTAATGATAATGATCTAACCGTAATAGTACCGGTCTCGGTATGGGACCAGAGTTAAAAAACTGGAACAGGGTCTTCTGTCTGCCATATCGTGCTAATAATAAAGAAGAAGGAGTCATAAATACATACAGAAAGTCTTAGTGAACCAAAAAAACGCTTGTTGGCTCAACAATGCCTACAAAGTTCATACTAAATAGCCCTTTTCTAACAGTTGTAGAATAATTACTTGAATTGGAACAAGGAGGAAAATGAGATCTTGAAGAATATGAATACGTTTTTCATGCTAATATTCATTAATAGGTAATTGTGCATTCTATTGCCCTAGGGAAAGAACTGTCATATAATATCTTCTCTAATCTTTCACCCTTTTCTCAAGAAATGTCTTGGTATTGTACATACTATATACTTTGTTGTTTTCGTTGTTTTTCAATCATGGCTGGCATTGACTATTCTCAGATAGTGTTTCTGCCTGTAACAAACACACAGTTGAGCGAGAATTCGTTTCGTGACGTATAATAATTATTGGTAGGTGCCAATTTGCATGTAACATTATGCATCACATGGCAATCTTTAATCCGGGCTAATTAAGTCATTATCTAATTGATACATAGCTGACATTAATTATGATTTTGCGCGTGACTTAAACAGAAAGTAAGTCTTTTTTACTTGTTATTAAAAAGCCTTGTTTCAGATGATGTCACTTGTAATTAACAAAACTATTACCTACAATGTGAGGTCAGTTGATTCTTATGTTTTTTGTTGTGACATACCAACAAACCATCCAAGATGTACGACATCCCTATCAAAAACAGACAGCAGTCAGCCAAAGTCTTGCATCTCTAAAACGTGGGCTAAATTAGCCGTTAGTAAGCTCAATTAAACAGAAATGAAGATGAGTGCCGTAAGAAATGATCAAATAAGACATGAAAGTGCGCACTCACCTTCGCTTTCAAGACAAGTAACAAGTAAAACGCTTGCATAAAAATACGCATTCAATCCATTCATCCGTTTTTATGATGTGCCCAATCGTGACTGACAACGACAAGTAAACAAGTAACGTTTCACATACACGTAGTTGATAATGTACATACTTATAAAAATAATAGGCATCTCACATGTATATGAAACTTATGGGCATAGTCGGGGCATACACATGTTACCGTAATCAGAACAATAATCAGCCTCCTCAAGGAATTTGGTATTGCAAAAGGCTTGCGTAAAAATGAAAGTAAAACGAAGTCAACTTTTGAATAGCATGTGCGTGAAAAATATTGAAACATTTAGCATTTCGTGTGGTGCACAGCACCCTATGATTACGTCTTTAACTGTATACATTTAAGTACATATTTGCTAAAGTAATCTTGTTGTCGACGACATTCACATTTACAATACTCGCTGAATGCATCATGCTTCGGGATCAATATCAATCTGTTGATGAATTCCTTCTTTTTTTGCAGGAAGTGGCAAATGGACAAAATTCCGAACTTTTTTCTCTCATCATGACACGGTCACGGAGTACGATGCCCACGAAGAAGATGACCAACAACAACTTCATTGAAGTCTCTTATTGCGCTACGTCTGGAATAAATCAGACTAGTGTGGACCCAAAAATAAATATAGAAAATTATTGCTCATCAGAGTTAATAAGTGATTCTTACCCTCTACCGCAAAGAGGGGTCAAGAGCTACATCGAGAAAATATTTCCATTACAAAAGTTTTTTCGTGATAAAATTGTGAAAGAGTCATGTCACACGAGAACAATAGTTGATAACGGTGATGAAATTATTACAGGTAGTCCACATAGAAATAAAAGACAGTCTAATAGTTATAGTAGAATGCGAGCAAGCAAGGATGTGTGGAAGTATCATTATCACCAAATCGCTAATATTAATTTGCTAAGGACCTTCATCATTTCCGTTATTGTTTTTTTGAACTGCTGTACAACGTTGGTCCACTGTCAGCCTCCGCCGTTACCACCTGCTGGGGTATGTAATTAACATTATTAAATTCGGTATCATTTGTAAGACAATAGTAAGTATTCTATCGCCGTTTTTTCATAAACTGACAAAAGATAAAAGATCATAATTATTAAGCATACTATCTAAATCTTATTGTTACCATTTCGAATCACATTAAAGTATACTTTGAAATTGACCTTACGTATATCTAATTTGTAATGATAGTTCAAACATTTTAACTTAAATCAGGGCAGCACAACAAAAAATGGTGTAAGGTGCATTAATGTTTGGTTTTTCCACTCAAACTTTTAGTTCCTGGACTTCGACAATCTACCCGTTACGAGATTCTCCTGTGAAGGAAAGGTTATTGGAGGATATTACGCAGATGTGGAAACGGGTTGCCAAATGTTTCATGTGTGCACGCTGGGTCAGAAAGGTGAGGAATCTTTTTATTTCATTCCTGAAGAGGAAATGCTATTCAATATTCAAAATTGATACCGACGATATCTCAATTAGTAGGAATATGAGAAATGGTTGGACCCAGTACCCATTACGTACTGAAATTGGATTTAGCTCACGTCAGTGAACGTCAGTGAAAGTTTGTATGTGTAGGTCTGTGAAAACTGATAGCGAGCTGAGTAATGAGTTGCTATCCACTGCAATCTATTTTTTTATATCAATACGCAAAACGCACCTGGCTTGGGATGAAATTACAGCAGTAGAATAGTTAACCCCAGTTACTTAAATAGTCATTAACTGACGGAGTTATTCGATAAGGTGTACCGGTGTATGTTATACCTTGCTCCCGAAAGGCTAATTGACGATTTTTTACTGACAATGAGCTCAATCTGATACTGTCAGTCCTGTCTACGCCGCCATATGCATATATAGAAGATAGCCTGCTGCATTTATGGAGTACAAAAAGCCAAGAGATTGTATAACTTAATGTGTCCATTATAGAATTGTCAGCTCATTCACATTTGGAAGGGGAAAAAAACTGCCAGTTTTGCTGCCAAGCATCCTATAGTCTTGCTATATAGTGTTGTGGTAAAAAAGGAACCCAGCCCAAAAATAGACTGCCATAAATCACTCGACGAAAATAAAGAAGCACAATAATGTGCGAAGGAACCCAGCCCTTGTCAGTCAAATACCTTGTATGTCATAGTGTCATGCAAGTAATGTGGAAACATTTTCGTCGATTATTGGATGGAATCACTATAAAAATGTTGAACGACACGTCAATAGCAGTTATTGATTTATTGCATATTATGCATGAAGATAGGATGAGTACAAACTCGTACGAATTCGTATTTTATAAGTCTGCATGCCGTTGGTTAGTAGAAGAATATCCCGTCATAAATATATTCGTTACTTTCAACGTTGCTAAAACGTCCTCGTCTGGTGATAAGATGTAAGGTCAGGGCTCTCGCCCAAATGGTGATATATTTGTAAATACCACCGTTGGCGTTGGCACCATTTTACAATGACAATTTAATGTAGATGAGTATCAAGTTCTCAAATCTGATGGAATTTAAAATGATCTAAAATACATTCAGCTCAATTCTTTTGGACACCAGCTATATAAGGTCCGTTAACAATCAGCAAAGCTTACATAAAAAAAATGATCACATTAGGAATAATATGGTTGACGAGCTATGTTCAATAGTAGGGTTGTAATCTTCACCAAATTAAATATTGTAGACACGTGTGTATAGGTTTATAAATTCGCAATAATTAATAATGACTAGACTAGGTTTGATTCCAAAATTTCAAGCAGCAATTTCGATTGTGGGCAAAAGCACTTCATTAAACCAGTATTTATTAAAGATTGACTGCCTCATAAATGATTGTGACATACATTCGTGGTTTCAAAACGGTGTTTATATCCGATCTAGTTCCGTAATTGACAGACTACTAGTACATATCTTCAATCTTAAATCGATTATTAACTGTTTAGTAACACTATATGTAATAAAGAATCCCATACTACAGGTGTCACAAACAATACAGTTTTCAGTAATTGATTGGCATATTATACCATTACACGTTCATCGTTGCATTAGTAAATAGTAATTCGTTCTGGTAGCATCTTGTTGATTTTAATATGTCCGGACTAAAACCTTTAAATATCTTCCTCTTCTCTTGGCTTGTCTTACAAAACCAGGGATCGGTGATATGATTATAAGTGAACTGATTTGAATGAACGAATCACTGCGTGGATAGTAGGTAGGAGAATTTACAAGCAGCTAGCTTCGACCGCATTAACAGTAGCCTGTATAAGTAGGCTTAAAGGTATGGATGTTATAAAAGACTAGTTGGGAGAAATCACTGTCCAATATTTCAAATTAATCGCTGAAAAAGATTGACAACACAATGCAACGCTATCAAGAAGATAATGTGGCATTGACATATAATTGAGGAGGGAGACTGTTGAGAAAATTTAGCATAGAGTCAACAGAATGTATTTGTTTGGGGGAATGTAAGATTCTATAAAAAAATCTACTTTTGGCAATTAAGCCTCTGTTTTGTGTCTGACTGACGTTTTGACAACTGATAAACGACAGGGATTGCTCAGTTGGGAATCGAGTCCTTAGTCTGAAGTTAATAATAATATTTTGATTCTAAAGTAGCTGTCTATCTAATGTATCTAGCAGGCCAATTCAGTCTAACAACTATTAGGGATGGCATGCTGTGCAGTTGCGTTCTTTCATTCTTTAAATGTCAAAGAGTGGGTTTTAACGACATTAAAGAGACGTAATGAGAAGAATGCGAATCGCTTAACGCATGTCATTATATGAGATAACTAATGAAATGATGTGTGGTCATTCGTCCTGAATGAATGTTTGAAACTTGTTAAATGTATTTACTATGTTAAATAATTTTACTAGTTGCATCAATCACTGTTCAATGAATAGGATTGCCGGAATGCAGATGGTTTAACAGTTTATGACATTTGCTTTTTGTATTTTTAGATGAAATTCAAGACATCAAGTTCCTCTGCCTAAATGGAACGGTTTTTGACCAAGAGACCAGAGTTTGCGAGAGAGTCGATGAAGTAGACTGCTCCAAAGCGGAGCAGTTCTTTGACTTGAACCTTGATCTATACGTTCCTCATGCCACAACACAAAAGCCAGAGGAAGTTGCTGACCTTGAAGAGGAGGATGACAATATACGCCCGGTGGCCACACCGAAGCCTAAAGTTACAACAACAACAACGACGACAACGAAACCAACAACTACCACACCGAAAACAACCCCATCACCTCGAACACGCCCTCCATCAACATCGTCAAATTCCCGAGGTCCACCAGTTGTTTCTAGCTCTAGCCAAGAAGAGGATGAAGAAGGCGACAATAATGGCTACACGTCCTTCAACTACTTTCTGAAAACACCACACTCCCATGTGGCTTCAGGATACAACTCCCAATCCCGACAAAGCTACATAATAAACCAACCTGGGCCGTCAAGTGGTCGGAGCACAAGCAGCAGCAGTAGTGGCACGAGTTCTGGAAGAAAAGTGCCTTCTGGGCAGAAGACTATCGTTTACACTTCCTCATCCACATCCTCCTCTACAGTGAGACCTAAGACAGTTGTGGTTGTGAAAGCTACACTACCTCAAGCAAAATCCACTGTGAAATCGAAGCCTGCACAGCAGCCAACTACAACATCGCAGCCTAAATTCGAGTTGAATGATCAGTACGATGAATATTATGACGAGGAAGATTACTCGGAGCAACCCTCAGCCCCAGCAGCTCCACCACCTAAACAATCAACATTTCAGAGTCAACGAGGCGGTATTCATGGCCAATACGCTTCAAATTCTAAGCCTTCCTCTGTCTCTTCTTCTTCTTCTTCTGAGTATGATTTTAGAGATGGAAGATCCACCAAAGGAGAAGCAAATGCAGGAAGCATTATTGGAAAAGGAAGTGAAAGCAAAAGTAGACAAGTTTCGGTCCCTATTTCCAGTCCAACACCAAAAAGACTTTCTCCACAACCAACTACTACTACTACAATTTCATCCCCGGAAATAAATGGAAACAACTCCACAGAAGAGCCATATTATTATGAGGATGACTATCCTGATGATGTAGTGATACAGCAGCAACAGCTACAAAATTCTCAGTTTAGACCCAGCGGGTCGGTGAAAGCTACTTCCGGTTCCGTTAGCAGCGGAAGGGAGTCTACTATAACTGCAACAACTAATGCTTCAAGTAAACCGTCTAGCGGTCAGATAAAAGAGAGTAATAAGCAGGACCTGCCCTCGTCTTCGCAAACCGACTCCGACTACTATGATGACGACAATGAGAATGTGAATGCCCATGATCACCACTTTACTCATGTGGATGTGCCAAGAATCCCTTTTGCCAAGCCAAATGTGCCAAGGGTTTTGGTGACTAATGGGAAACCCTTCTTACCTCGTCTTAGAAGACAAAGTTTACATAATCATTACAGTTACAACCCGCTACAGTATCATCCAAGTGATTTATTGTTACCAGCTTTACCTTCGGGGTCTTCAACAAAGTCATATCAATCACAACCCAATCATCAGCGTGGCAGCAACATCAGCTCCACAGAGTTCAGAAGTGAAGCAAGAGCTAAAGCGATGAAATGGGGTAGGGATTATTTTAGATGATGAATGGTCAATAGGTGATGAAATTCATTGGCTAACTTTTATACTTTGCAATACACCTGATATAATATATAACGAAGAAATGTGTAATTAATTAAAATAAAATTTTTCACCGAAATCTATAAATTAGCCACACTTGCAGATACAGTTGCTACTTTATTTAATTTATAGACACAAAAGTATTTTTACGATTTACAAAACATTATTACATATATTCCACACAAAAAACTATGTACTCGAAAACACAGAATAATTCAAAACTTTGCTTGGCGATCGGCTGCAGTAGTTTTGTACTGCTTGCTTAAATAATCACTTTGTTCACGCGTAGGTTGGGAAACACGAGATCTTGGAAGTAGCTGATTTGGAGTTGATACTTTGTCTTGATTGATTGGCTGGAACTGCTGAGAATTTGTAATTAAATCATTCTGTGACAAACGGAAAACTAACTTTGTTCCTTCAACCCGTAATACTTCAGATTCAGACTGTTCATCATCATCATCATCAGAAGAAGATGAAGTACTCGAGTCACTATCGTCAGATGAAGAGTCGGTCGAAGATGTCAAGTCCGAAGTATTTGAAGAAGCAGGCATTTCCGACATTACTTTTTGATCGCTGTTATTACTAGCGACTGCTAGTTCTTCTGCTGAAGCAACAGTTTTTGGTTTTTTGTGTAACTTTTCCATTTTAATAGGATCGTACGCAGGACATTCTTTACTGGTTCTGAAATGGCCAATAGAACCACACGCCCCACACTTTCTTTTAGCCAATCTCGACTTCTTTTCAGCTTTCTTTCTTTCTTCCAGATTGGGAAAGTACTCTTCCCCTATGTCATCCTGTGCTTTTTGTTTAAACTTTTCTTCTTTCGCTACCTTTTCTTGGTTTGAATACCGTAATCTCGCCTGCATTCTTCGCTTCTTTTCCCTTAGCAGCTCCTTCTCTTCAAGGTTGAGCTTCTGGGCGAACTTGCGGATGGTATCTTCACTATTTCTTGTCCTTATCTTCACGTAAGCATTAATAACATCAGGGTTTTTCACAAATTCTTCAATCTGTCGATCCTTTTTCCCATTTCCAGATGTAAATGTTCTAGTAATTTTGAGCACACGGCTAGTAGCTCCTGATAGCTGAGTCAAAACATCGTCATTGTTCTTCAGAGCGTCAGATTTAAGTTGCTTATCATCGCCATCCTTTTCCTTCTCATCATCACCCAACATCATTCTCTGTAACTCCAATCTCTCTATTTCCTCCTGTTCAAATGTAGACAACCCGGGATCTGTCTTGTTGGAGAGGATTTGCTCAATATTCCTTCCCATTGCTTCAATTGTCTCTTGGGCATCATCCCCGTCACTTGCTTCATCATCGGAACTTAAAATTTCAGCTGATGATAAGACCTTGTTTTGAAGATCAAATATCCGTTGACACTCGCTCTTGTAGCGTTCTTGATTGTGAGAAACGGACAATTTTAGTCTGCTATACTTTGTCAGTAACTTTTCTGTCTCGCCAGCTCTGCTCTTCTCTGTAGATATGGTTCGTACAAGATCTATTATTTCCCACCGAGACAACTTCTTGATTTCCGTATCAGAAATGCCAATTTTCTTGAGAAAACTTTTCGCACCTGACACTGGCAGGCGACGGAGATCTGAGTCTGTGCCATTAACATTTCGCTTTTCTTCCTTTTCCACTACACTTTTCTTGGGGAGTTTTACGTAGGAAAATCCTTCTCCGCACCCGGTAGGATCTGCAGGTCCCGTAATTTGTAGCAAACATTTTCCCTTCATTGCTTGCAAATATGCAGATGTGGTATTCCAAGGAGCATTTTTAACTTCATCTTCTAGCTTTCCTTCCAAATCGTTACTTTTATTTCCGTGCCCATGTTCATCAATTTCTGCAAATAAACATTTTTCACTGGAATATCCAGCATCTTTTAGCCGTTGCTCTCCCGCAATAAGACTGTAATATGCACAGCATTTTTCAGGCGTAACTAATGTTGTTAGTTCATTTTCCGACGGCAGCGAGAATGTATCTTTTAAAACAGCTACGCAATCGTTTCCCTCCCTTTTGAAATCAGCACACACTTTCAGCCACTTTCGCAAAGTATTTTCAGGAACAGAAGGAAAGGCTTTGATAATTTCATCCAAAATAAACGATCTCGGTCTAGCCTCACAACACCAAAACTTGCGGTAACAGAAGACCATAATGAAGTCCCGTAAGAACTGTTTGGCCTTGTTAGAATTCGGTACAGGTACTTCAAACAGCGGAATGTGCTGACCAGCAGTAAAAACGGCATCGTACTCTCTGATTAACCATGCATTTTTAGTTGCAATTAAAAGAAAATCAGTCTTTGGAATGGAATGTAAATAAATAGGACATCGGTACAGGTTACTTTCCAGTGTGGTAAGAACTTGACCAGGGTACATTATTCCCAGGAAAGGGGATGCATGTACAAGTTTTGTCTCGCCAAATGGATGGTGCTGAGATTCTTTAGACTCTTCAACTTTGGATGAACTACGCCGGCAATAATTTCTGATAGTAGAACACATGCCAACTTGACTTAATAATGGAGGATATTCTTCACAGTTTTCAACCAACAACAATTCCCCATCTCGTCCAGACAAATCTACTGCTTTTGCCATAAGCTCTAAATTTGCTCCATAACTTCCTTTAGATTCAATCACGCTTTTTATTTCCTTGCTCCTACGACGAATTAGCATAGCAAGTGATATGATTTTCCATTTTTTCCCAGCAGTTCCAACTTTGTTCGCAAACTTTTTCAAACAAGGGCGGTGAAAATTTCTAAGGGCTTCAGTGTCCAAATGAGTAGGAATAAAAGGAGATTGCAGCGCTGCCACTATCGTTGGATGTTGGATAGCAAACTGTGAAGAGCCTTGATGATCTTCAGCTAACCTTGATTCATAGTACTCATCATTAGAAATATTGAAAGGATTCTTCACAAAGTTGCCAGCTCCGGGGTTGTGAACCGGGACTGGGACGATCTCTTGGTTTGCAACATTTTCTATGACACCTAGCTGTTTTAATAGTTTCTTTGACTTGGTTGACTGCAACTGGCTCTTTTGTTTATTTGGATTTGTTTCTCGAGATGATACCTCTATTTGCATTGGTCTAACAGCCATATCCAAGGGCATCTCCAAAATCACATTTTCATCGTTCGGATTCAGTACCATCATCCTCGGTTTTCTTGTTTTCTGCCTCTCTTCTTCGGCGTCCCAAATCACATCATCTTCCCAACGCCCATAAACCAAATCCGGGTTTTCAAACGAGAGAAATGGTTCAAATTCCTTTGGACCTCCATTGTCATTTTTAACCAACCGTCCTACGTCATCAGCCCCCTCTGCTTTAAAACATTGATCCAAACATAATATATATTCAAATAGTTAACATTTTATATAGTTTACAATAGAAAGTTGTATGATGTTCGACGCTCTTTTACCCGGCAAAGGAATCCATCCTGCGTATGAAACTTTGCTCTTGTCCTTTCCCTTAACTACTTCATCTTCGGCATTCCATATAACGTCCTTCTCCCATTCCGTCTGTGTTACAAGATAAAATGCATCTTCTGGATAATCCTTTTTGTTATCTGGGCATGCGGGTGCCATACTTTTGCCCCTAGTTGTTGGAGTTATCCATGATGATGGAGAATGGTACTCGGAATTGTAGTACATTCTACACCCACTTTCCTCCTCTCCCTTCATTACGACACTGTAATCCACTGCATCATCAGGAATACCATACTTGTCATACCAATACTTTGAAGGTCCCTGTCGCCACATGCTATTACTGCATTCAGCCTCACCCTCCTGCATATCCATGCTTCGAGTCGAACGGTTACCTGCAGAAGGTCAAAGGTAAGGAGAATAAAGAAAGACACATACATGCCGACATTAGTAACTAATGATTAGTTTGAGAATAACACAATAAGGAAGTCAGCTCCAAATAAAGCACTTTTATGAATCTAAATTTACTTACTGAATAGTGAAATAAATGTTATCGCCTATTCAGTTTTTTATGATGAGCAATCTTCAATGGTTCCATTTCCATACAGTTTTTCCGGGAGTTATTCCATTCATTGTTACCTGTTATGATAAAGAAATATTGTCAATTAGAGAACTAGAATGAAATAAGGATAGCTTTGGTTAGCCATCCCAATAATTAAATAATAATTAGTTAAGTCCTGTATTAAAAGTTGCATGCTGCCCCATAAACCCAAATAAAAAGAGTCAAAGTCGACCCAAAGTCGTTACTCCCAACTCTTTTAAGTTATCACCTTGATTTAAATACATGCGACCCCCAACAAAACTTTGCATTAACCTAACAAAAACTATGTATTAGGATAATGTATTCAAAACTGTCAATCGGACTGAACTACTTAAATGCATTACTCTTTAAAACTTTTATTACCTTTTATTTAATGCATTTATTCCAGTTTTCCAATCACGATTCAGAAACAACGAAAGTGGAAGCCGGCTGTTCAATCATATAAATAGCTGAAATACTGCCCAACTCCTAGAACAAATTCCAGTCAACAAGTACATTTTGGTACATCACAAAAAATGTAATCACAAAAAAAACTGTTTTTCGAATGAATAAAATGCATATGAATGAACATGCAAATGACAAAACGATTTATGTAAAGACAAATTCGTTCCTTACATGCAAAAAATCACACCAAGACGATTACTGTAGTAGTCACAACACAAGGCACACTATCAGTACAAACTTGAGATCGTTGTTCATTTGTTCGTGTAGTGTAGTTCATCATCGGTCAGCTTCGTTCGTATAGAATATAGGTGTCCCTTTTCCTCCCATTCACTGATACCAAATCCCGAATTTTGGAAGTAGATCGAGCTAAGCTAAACGACTCCTTCCGAATGCGTATTCAATGCGCACGGTGACATTCTCCGATATTTTTGGCGAGGAGCAGGCTTGGACAACGGTCGGAACCGTGTGTACGATTAACTGAACAATTAAATGACATGTTAGTAGTTTCTTTTAGAGCTAACCAGGGCTAACCTGTTAATGTTGAGACGGGCGGGAAGGAGTCGCTTTGAAAAACAGCTCAGATTGATCTAGAGATGTACAAGCAAACGTCTAAACTAAACTGAGTAGCTTTTTATGCAGGAACTATACTGGAGTGGATGTGGAAGGAATGAGAGCCGATGAGTTGGCTTATTCAATGAGATCCCTACTGTTTGCATTGCTTATAGCTTTCATGTCAGCTTGTTTTGATGTTTTTGGTTGTGTTGTGATATTTGCGAAATCCTTTCCAGCATCCTACTCAGGAAACACTTGTTATGCATGGATGAGGAAGTACATAATTCCAGATTTTTCTAATTAACTTAAATAATTCAAGTGTGTAGTAGTGTAGTGGGTGTTCCATCGTTGTTCGAACAAGTCCATTTTCAAATTTATTGTAAAACTGGTCATAATCGAATGGAAAGTTGGAAATCGGATGTTTTCGTATTTACTGAAAAAGCTCAAAGTTGGTTTGTCGTATTGAAGGAAGGCTAACTAATAATTTATGTGTTTGGATTGCAAACTACACCGGAACGGGGCAGACGTCGTAGGTCGTTTATTATTATGTCATCAAAATCTTGTGAGTCGATAACGAGAATGAGCAAGGTCAGAATGAAGTTTCCAGACGTGGGAGCTAGGATCGTTGACCTTAGTGGTGGAATTGGGTTGTACACACCTGTACAAAGTAGTACGTCTCACCTGTTTGTAGTCTTATTAGTGATCTTTAACATTTTGTCATCCCACACCATTTTGGCACAATATCAACAACCAGTCCAGGCAGATTGGAATACGGCTGATTATCTAAAACGGGAACATTCCTTGTCGAAACCCTACCAAGGTATGTGGAATGGGATGAAGTAATTTTTAATATCTTACGCCGACTCACTGACTGGTTCTTTTATTGATCTAATTTATCTCACTTAAAATGTTATGCGAAAGAATTCCATTCCACGATCTTGTTTTCACCATTTTTTTGGTCGTGTTCATTGCTGTACAGGTGCAGGATGGCAGATTCCAAATTGGGACTTTCAGGGATCCACCATCGTAACTAATCAATATATTCGCCTTACACCAGATTCACGTTCACAGCAAGGATCCTTGTGGAATGCGGCTGTAAGTTGATTGTTAATGTTAACGATATATTGTAGCTTTGTTCACTAATTGGTGACAATAAATTGTTGAGATTCGCTGACTGACATTATTTTCGGATTCGGCAGCCGATCAGAATGCACAACTGGGAGGTTCAATTGCAAATCAAAGTTCACGGTCGTGGCAAGGACCTTTTTGGGGATGGAATGGTGTTTTGGTATGCTCGAGATAGGATGATTCCCGGTCCTATATTTGGATCTAAAGACTATTTTATGGGGATGGCAGTTTTTGTTGATACATATAGCAATCATAACGGCCCTCACAATCATCAGCACCCTTATGTTTCAGCAATGGTAAGTTGGTCATTGTCAAATACTCTGGCTGTGGTTAAAATAATGACAAATAAATACTGATTCAATGAAAAATGATTAAACCATTTAATTCGTCTCATAAAATACGTGTCTTTTTTGAAATATTATCATTTTTATAACTTTTTGTCCTAGATTAATAATGGTACTATGCATTATGACCATGATAGAGACGGTACTCATACTCAAATAGCTGGATGTGAAGCCAAGCTGAGAAATATTGATCAAGATGCTTGGTTGGCTATTAGATATGAAAATGAAGTTTTGACAGGTAAATATAAGTAATCTAGCTACATACGTAATACGTAAAAACTTGCTTTATTCCAGAAAAACCATTCTAACTTAATGAAGTTATAACTTTAACGAGTTCTATGTTGTTTGTTGTTCTTTCCCCAGTTTCAACTGATTTCTTAGGAAAGAATGCCTGGGCTCCATGTTTAAAAGTCGAAGGAGTTAAACTACCCACAGGTTACTACTTTGGTTTGTCAGCGGCTACAGGAGATCTGTAAGTTTTATTAAATTGTATCTGCTTTGCCTTAGTTTATCATTATGAATGACGTAATGTTTTTTTCTGTATTTTCAGCTCGGATAACCATGATGTTATTACAGTTAAAACTTATGAGCTTGAAAGTGGAGGTGTTCGACCTGAGGTAAAATTTGTTTGTTGCTTTTTGCCTAAACTAACGCCAAGTGAAACAATAGTTAAACATGTATGTATGTTTGTATGTGGTTTTTAGGATGATCGGTCAAGGGACTCGATTTTGCCTTCTGCATTAACCTATGAAGCACCACGTGAGCACGTTGATGACGTGAAGCCTGGATGGTCTGGAGTAAAAATATTTCTTGTTACACTGTTTAGCATTTTAGGTGTAATTGCTGTTGGTGTAGTTGGAATTATTGTGTATCAAAACCATCAACAGAATACTAGAAAACGATTCTACTGAAAACTTCCGGTTGTCATCATTTCACCTTTCAGCCTCTACAATAACTAATTAAGCAATATATCCAGACAACGTCGTAGCAAAAATATATATAACTATTATAAATATAATAATACTACTGATTTTTTTGTCAGCTATTCGTATTATTACCGTAGGATATATTCCGCTTTTTGTACTCTCACGATACAAGAACAGAAGCTGAGTATTCTTCCAAATCAAGTCAATTACCTTATTATTATGCATTAAAGAATAACTCACATACTCGAAAATCCAATTGATTAATGGATGAGAATGATTAACTTTTCATTTCTTTCGTGGTGTTTTATAATGTTATATATAAGTCCTGCATTTATTATGAACTGTATCTTTTATGCATCTAACAATTTTTAATGTAGTTGAGTATTGCTGTTTTACTTGACGAGACCATGCAAAGCAATCGCTATTAATGATGCAACGTAATACGTAATCATTTCATCCATATTGTTTTCCGTTATTTCTTCAAAGTCTGTCAATTGCCCCAATAGAGATTTTGACTGATTTGGGTGAACCGAATAAGATAATTTGTAATAAATTAGAGTTTTTAAACAATCATTGATGAATGGATTTACTGTGCTTATACATACATTTATTATTTTTGTCACTTCAGCTTATGACTAAGCAAGGACAGTCAATGTTATTGCGTGTAAAAATACCATGCTTAACTAAACACATATACTTATTATTAAGTTTTGCAACCCCTGTGCTGAGCTTTTCCTTCTCCGATATTGGTATTCACGCGAAAGCGTTTTCAGCAGATTTAAATTTGAATTCTATATGATCCATAAGATCCATTGTCTCGATCAATGAATCAATGTCCTCAATTATTTTATTGTATAAGTAAGGTGATATACGAATGCGCTGAATATTAATTTAGGTATATTAGTATTATTAACGACCCTGCAAAGTTGTTCGGGTGGGTTCTAATTGTAACTCTGTGTCTTATAATGTTTTACAGCATTCAAGAAATATCTCTCCAAGCAAGGTCAAACTTCATGATCTTACCCACAATAGATAATATAAAATCTATATATTTGAAAGCTTCGAAGCTCGAAATTTAATGCATCATTCATATCATATTACCCATACCAAAATAATAAACTTCTGCCAAACGGAACTTCATTTCCAATTTCTCAGTTTTCACCAACTGGACATGCCTCAAGCTTCGTAATTGGTACGCTTTATGGATTACAACTAAGATCTGTAGTAGATGGGCTAAACTATGAGTCAGGGAGATTGAAGAATTGGAAAACATGAGAGGTTGAGATTAACGTTCAAAAGTTCGGACTTAAAACTGCTATAATGTGCAACCACAGCCCTATCAAAAGTTGTTTAAGATCGGCAGGCCTTGGCCTTTAAAGTCCTACATGTACGATGATGTGCATCTTCCTGTGTTTTACGACACTACAAGAACGGGTAATACATGGAAAGGATATGTAGGCATCGTTGCAAATCTTCCAGACAGAATGAATGGCTTCCGATCAAATAGCTCTGTATATGGTACACAGCCACACAGCCCTCATGATACGTATGGAAATTTTCACTGATACTGAGAAACCCAAAATAATAGGAAATGGTTTGAAGTTAATAATACTAGGATAAAGTTGTATGGCTATATCCTGATAATACGCAACAAAAACAGGTATTGCAGCACGATTTGGTTAGGTCAAGCGTTAAACATATTGTTGAAAGCATGCCTTCTGAATCAAGATATTAAATAGTAAGATCATATTTTAGAGTAGGCATCAAAGCCCCAAGAAATTTTTATGGTGAAGCATTAATTCCAAAGTCAGAGAACTATTTTTAAAGAAACCTGATTACTACACGATTCCGAAATGAAAGACATGGAGGTTTCAGTTACAAACAAAACATGCTTCGTCAAGCGTTTTCAAG
>LJIJ01001543.1:0-41610 GCA_001718145.1 Orchesella cincta
GATTTTGAAGGAAAGTACTTTGTAGATGAAGGTGTAATTGTAGTATCAATTAACTACAGACTGGGCCCCTTGGGTACATTTACAATACAACAAAATCCTCATTGTCTATGACTAAGGTTTATGTTTGTATCCAAGCTGATTGATCATTCTCCAAAGGATTTCTAAGCTTTGGTGACGATGAGGTTCCCCGGAAACATTGGATTGAAGGATCAAATTGCTTGCTCTCCAAAGTAATTACACTGATCCTATTTGTATGGTATCTATGTGGAATGCTCAAATTTGAGCATTTGTAATTACTTTGTTTTCTCTCAAGTGGGTGAAAAAGAACATTAATTCTTTTGGAGGTGATCCTAACAAATTAACATTAGCTGGACATAGTGCTGGAGGTGCTCCAGTGCATTTCCAAATTCTATCGCCCCAGAGCAAAGGTTTGTTTTAGAACAATAGCAACAGTTTTAATATCCATATTCTGGTTGACTACTATACTTAACTTTCACCTTGCCAAAATATGTGATGTTTAGATCTCTTCCGTGCTGCCATTAGTCAATCTGGCACAGCAACTGCGTTTTGGGCTACCCAAACTAATCCTAGGGATAATGCAATCAAGCTGGCATCCCCCTCAACTGTCCACTCCCAGAAACACGTTCTTCTTCAACCAAAGATACTGTAGCCTGTCTCAAGTCAAAATCTGATATGGAGTTAGTTGCTGCACAAGTGAAACTGAAAGTAACCATTAATTAGCAACAGATTACATTGAACTGATTAAGAAAAAGCTGCTAATGCTTTTGATTGATAATAATTGAAAACTCGTTGGGGATTGTTAGGAATGGTATGTTTACCCTATTGTGTTGTTTGCCCCTGTCATTGAACCAGAAGGACCAGACAGTTTTCTGGTGGAATCACCAGAAGCTATTTTGCGAAAGGGAAATTTTAACAAGGTGAACTGGATCACGGGAATAACAGACGATGATGGAGCTTTCTTCGACGTTCCAAGTTTGCATACAAAACATTTTATGACGAGATCAAAGATAAAAAGTGTTTTAAAAATTATTGTTTTCTAATCCAGACACTTCATTTATTCATTTATCTGTACAGTAATGACAGACAAAAATTTGACAGACATAGTTGAGAAAGACTGGTTTGACGTGGCTCCAGTATTGTTTGGTTACCAACATTTACCGATTGAAAAAAGAGATTCCATTTCCTCAGAAATTCGTGAATCATACTTTGATCGTTTTGAAATCGATGAGTTTACCTGGCAGTCCTTCAGAGATCTGTTTACTGACAGGTACTGGCTGGAAGCCTTTAGAAACATCTATTAGACTTCAGTCACAACATTCACGAGTATTCCCATACGTGTTTCGGTTTTTCGGAGATCATAGCTTAGTTCACAAAAATCTACGGAGTTTCAGGCAATCATGGTATGAACACACAACATAATATCTAAAATAACTACTGAAGTGCGAACGTATAAGTACTGTAAATCATCCCCATGTCCAACACCTGAAATATGTGGATATGGAATTTGTTAGCTCATATACAGCATTACACGTTCGCACTTCAGTAGTTATTTTAGATATTATGTTGTGTGTTCATACCATGATTGCCTGAAACTCCGTAGATTTTGTGAACTAAGCTATGATCTCCGAAAAACCGAAACACGTATGGGAATACTCGTGAATGTTGTGACTGAAGTCTAATAGATGTTTCTAAAGGCTCCAGCCAGTACCTGTCAGTAAACAGATCTCTGAAGGACTGCCAGGTAAACTCATCGATTTCAAAACGATCAAAGTATGATTCACGAATCTCTGAGGAAATGGAATCTCTTTTTCAATCGGTAAATGTTGGTAACCAAACAATACTGGAGCCACGTCAAACCAGTCTTTCTCAACTATGTCTGTCAAATTTTTGTCTGTCATTACTGTACAGATAAATGAATAAATGAAGTGTCTGGATTAGAAAACAATAAATTTTTAAAACACTTTTTATCTTTGATCTCGTCATAAAATGTTTTGTATGCAAACTTGGAACGTCGAAGAAAGCTCCATCATCGTCTGTTATTCCCGTGATCCAGTTCACCTTGTTAAAATTTCCCTTTCGCAAAATAGCTTCTGGTGATTCCACCAGAAAACTGTCTGGTCTTCTGGTTCAATGACAGGGGCAAACAACACAATAGGGTAAACATACCATTCCTAACAATCCCCAACGAGTTTTTCAATTATTATCAATCAAAAGCATTAGCAGCTTTTTCTTAATCAGTTCAATGTAATCTGTTGCTAATTAATGGTTACTTTCAGTTTCACTTGTGCAGCAACTAACTCCATATCAGATTTTGACTTGAGACAGGCTACAGTATCTTTGGTTGAAGAAGAACGTGTTTCTGGGAGTGGACAGTTGAGGGCGGATGCCAGCTTGATTGCATTATCCCTAGGATTAGTTTGGGTAGCCCAAAACGCAGTTGCTGTGCCAGATTGACTAATGGCAGCACGGAAGAGATCTAAACATCACATATTTGGCAAGGTGAAAGTTAAGTATAGTAGTCAACCAGAATATGGATATTAAACTGTTGCTATTGTTCTAAAACAAACCTTTGCTCTGGGGCGATAGAATTTGGAAATGCACTGAAGCACCTCCAGCGCTATGTCCAGCTAATGTTACTTTGTTAGGGTCACCTCCAAAAGAATTAATGTTCTTTTTCACCCACTTGAGAGAAAACAAAGTAATTAAATTATGCTTAAATTCCACATAGATACCATACAAATAGGATCAGTGTAATTACTTTGAGAGCAAGCAATTGATCCTTCAATCCAATGTTTCCGGGAACCTCATCGTCACCAAAGCTTAGAAATCCTTTGAGAAATGATCAATCAGCTTGGATACAAACATAAACCTTAGTCATAGACAATGAGGATTTTGTTGTATTGTAAATGTACCCAAGGGGCCCAGTCTGTAGTTAATTGATACTACAATTACACCTTCATCTACAAAGTACTTTCCTTCAAAATCATCCCCTGACCCAGCAGCAAATGCTCCGCCATGTATCCAAAAAATCGTAGGCAAATTCGCGTCTTTCTTAGTCTACTATTCATAAAGCAATCCGATTGCATACTAATAAATAAATAGCTCTACATAAACATTGTTACATTTAGAGTTGTACTGACCGTGGGTGTGTAAATATTCAAAAACAAGCACTGCTCTTTTCCATAAAATGCACCGGAAGTGTCCAGTAAATCAATTTGAGCACAATAGCTACCTAGTTCCTTTGCAGATCGAATCCCATCCCATTTTGCAAACTTTGTTGCAACCTAGAAATTGAAACTGATTCATTTATGGCATGGGTCTATGTCAGTGACAATGTTGTAATTTCATTTTGTTTAGTCCATACTTGAAATCTTCCAGGATAATCAGCATAGGGTACTCCTTTGAACGCGTAGTATGCATTTCCATTCCTTGATTTGGATATCAAACCTTCCAACTTCCCTTGCTGGGTACTGACAACAATGGATTGCTTACTACCATTGCCTGAAGCGTATGTCGATGCAAATAATGCAAATGACAGGGCAAAGAACATTCTAAAACACCAACCCATAGTACTTTTATTCACCACTGCAGACCACATTGTGCTCTTGAACATGCTGACAAAAAATGTGTAATGATTAGAGTTGGAAGGAATCAGCTTTTACTTGAAAACCAAATTGGTGCATTACATAAGTATATAAATGATGTTCAAGTGTGGTCTCAAACCCGTTATCATACATTTTACATACATGCATCATCCGCTTGTGTCTTGATCTATTGAGTGTAAACTTTAGATAATGAAGAGTCAAGGTCATTCCGATGAACAAAATCTATATTCGTAAAGACTTGTGATCAATATTTCGATGAAATATACTTATGCAAACACTTTTCACGATAATATATTTATAAAAGCTAAATTATGTGTGAGGTAAACACAGTTGATTACCTAACTAAATCCATTAACCTAAATTTTAGTAGTCTTATTTGGAATTTTAGGATATTATACTTAATACAGCATGGCATTTATGTGCTTACATGCTCTAAAGTAATACATAATACCATATTCAATTTGTGCTCATAGTTCAAATATATGATATTTTGTCAAGATAAGCTACCCTTAATCTTAATCGTATGTCACAGACTGCCCAATGGATTGCAGCTCATAAATGCGCATTACCTGTCAACTTTAGGTTTTATTGAAATATATTTTACTGCTAGCCGACAATATACAATCTACTATAAAAATAGTACACAATCTGGATTTGCATAGCTTAGCTTTCTAGTGACTTCAGAATAATTACTTGGTATGCAATTCATTACGACATACATAATGGCGTAAATTCATCAGAAATCGAATGCAAACTACTTGTCTCCGAATTTTTTAATTGAACGTTATGGATAGTTGGATTGCGGCATACCTAGGTGTCCATTTCATAGATGCCGAACATTCTACCACCAAGACAAAGTGGAAATGCTATGTATCCAGAGGAGGTGGGTGAGATCACCTGACAACTGGCATGTCATGTAATGTATAGCACATGCACAACATAATATATACCTATAGCAAGAGCAAGATCACAAAATTCTGCTCCAACTATTAGCATACATGCTGAAGCAGTTTGGTGTTTCAAAACCCTATAGAACATCTCAAACAAAAGCTTATAAGAGAAACCAGCATGATGATTTAAATCACGCATGTAAATATTTACCATTTTGGTACACAACCATACAACTTATAATTTTACATTCGTAACAAGTGCTATTGCAACGAAGGTACCAAACATATCTGCAACTACGAGACTACCTAATTAAACAAACTACATATACTACCAGCTTATGTTCTGACATGGGAAATCCAGAACTGCAAAAAGAGCTAGATGAGTACAAAACCAAACTTCAAGCAAAAATATCCAGTGTCACAAAAGTAATGACTTGGAGTCAAGAATATGTCAAAGTAGAAATAAGGTAAATTTGCAGAATACACAAACCAAGACATTCATTTTTTAAACGTTTTTAAAATGCATTCGTAATCCTTGTTTTTTCAGCATAACAAAATTTCGAACACTTACAATGACGCTTCGGTTCCCCCAGAGCTATCCCGAAACTAACCTGCTTGTGGAACTGACTTCGAAAACTTTAGGACATAATTTACTCTTTGGTCTTTCTGCGCAGTGTGAAGATGAGTGCAAGAAATGTGTTGGTATGATGTACATACAAATTTATGTGGCAATTTAATGCATGCATTTAACATTACAAGCAATTTCATTAATTACTTACTTGCAGGAGAGCCACAGATAATGAGAGTGGTTCAGAAGGTTTCAAAGTTTTTGGAGGAGAAGCCACTATGTTGCTGCGCTGAAGAGATCTCAAATATTAAACGCGACATATTGAAAAGTGAAGATGCAATGGTTTTAAAACAAAAACAGTCTTCCGTTAATTTAATCGCTCGTCAGGGAAAGTATTATTATGACGCAATATTTTGTGTTCCTGATGATTATCCTCAAGATCAAATTAGGTATGCATTGTCCAATTCACAATTAACAGATCTAAATATTTTTCTCACCAAATAGAGTAAGGAATTACAAGGTGTGTTTTTTCTTTTGAGTACAGAATCGAATTGAACGAGACAAACTTTTCTTCTGCCTTTCAAAAATATTTCCAGGCTCAAATGACTGAAATCGCACGTCGATGTGTGGAGCCTCCATTGAATAAAAAGAAAGCTGCTCAGACGTTCGAGAAGCAGCCATCGCTATTCCCCGTAGTTAAATTTCTTGTGGAAAGCGTCCACAGATATGTGGATGAAATTTGTTGCGGCTGCAATAACAGGGCTTTTCCTGGGGTAAATATAAAAAGTGTTACCAGTGACGGTATATTTGGTAAGCATATTTAAACGTACATTAGCATTAATTAGTGTGTGCTTGTTTACAGGACCCTGCAAATGTTTTTAATGAAAGCAGTAGCAAGTATCACGTAGAACGACTTTATTGTGGTCACGTTTTCCATTTGAAATGTCTCGTCAAATATATGAAAACACCTCCGTTTCAAGGTAAAAATGATAAATGAAATTTTGTAAATCATACTGCTCACACTTTTATATATCATGTTGGTTTCTTTTGCTAGGTGGGAAAAAATGTCCGTCTTGTGAGGAACGAATATTCCATGAAAAATACAAAGTACCTCCCGAGCTTGAAGAAGCACGGTGGGCGCATAAACAAGCCCGACAGCGAGAATTTACAGAAAAATGTAATCTCAATTTACACGTTTTTCATATTCGATACATGTTCATGTTTGTACATGCGTTTTTATAAACTGTCAAATGTGCATTCGAGTTGTACAGATTGGCCAACCTCCATTTTACCTTAAACCTGTCCGTTGTAGCACATATTGTCTAGTGTGACTTATTGCTTATCTTGTATAATGGATGTAATAAAGATATACCATTCGTATTTGTCATACGAGTGTCAGTATTTCATTTGATCTCAATCAATCTCAACTGCTTGCTTCGACGTTTTTTAGCGTAGACTTTCGATATGCATACATGCAATTTACCCTAGGTTACCCCCTATTTAATTAGCCAATTTTTTAAATTATTAAAATAACCATTTACACGATAATCAGAAATCGCAAGGATACAATTTTGGAAAATTTTCTACATTAATTTTCAGCATAATATAAAATATACATGTACATCAATATTATTGCGTATGCTATTTTTCAAAAAATTATGCATATTTAAATGTAGCTTCGGATACTCTCCTGCAGACTTTTTTAATGGGCTACTCAATACCCCTTCATATAGCCAGAATTCACAGTTTGCAGTGCATCCCAAACGGTTAGCCTTTCCAGAGTTCTGAATGCTCTGGAAAATTTCCATTCTTGTCATTGTTCATATGGGATCGCATGCCTTCGCATTTGTAGAAGAGGACTTGTGCTGTCCAGTTTGTAGAAATCCTTTATCAACTCCAGGCTCTCCACTCAAAAACAAAGTTCACAAGCAAAAACTGACTAACGGAAAAGGTTTTGCTCCACACCAACAAAACACCATCAAAGCCTACCGAAACACCAGGATTGCCGTCGGAAAATTTAAAGATAATGAGGAAATATCCTTAGCGCAGTGTGGTCATTTGTTTCACAAGTTTTGCTTGAGACATTATTGCTTTTTATTCAGACAGTGAGCACAAGCAACCAATTCTTCAATATTCATCTTGTAACTAATTTGTGAATAATTGAGTTTAATATGTGTGTCATTGAATTTTTCTGATAAAGGGATCGACCTAACAATAGCAGTAAAGTTAGTTGCCCACAGTGTCAAGCTTCCATATCTATGATATCATCCCATTTAATAGACTACAAGGTACACCAAGGAAAACCTACGGAATTCGATAGAGAGTTTACAAAAACTGAAGTTATGCATGAAGAACTGAGTGGACAGAAGGATACCGTGGGGAAAAAACTGACACGCGTTTCAGATTCGATTGAAAATGGATACCACAATCTTGACATTTATAGGTGTTAATACATGAACCGTCAAGCACGGATGTTTTAAAGACAACCTTCCATTTTTCTCTAAAACAAAATACTATTCCGTGGTTGAAATATAGATCTCATCGTCACAAACTCAAGCAAGAGCTACGACAAACAAAGTCTCTTCGACATGAAATTGAAGGATTGTATGGCAAAATTCAGTATGCTGATAGGATGTTGGGATGCATGCAAACTCAGCATTTGAAAATTGTCAGAAAATTTATGTGAGTGAGTACCCAATAAAGTAACCATAATATAGTTGCCAACATCAAAAACACTTCAACATCTACATTTCTTGTCTATTGTCCAATCCAGAAATGCAGCGAAGCAAAAGGCACCAGAAAATTTTGTTCATCTACCCCGGAGATTGTTCCCTTTTTTATCTTACATTGAAGAGGATGACAGACTGGTTAGAAATCTTGGAGAAATCCTAGTTCCTATTCAAGTTAATAACCTCAAGAGTGATAGAAGGAGTCTGCTGAAAGAAATTCTAGCAGTTGGTGAGAATTTTTATTGTAAAAACATAATGCACAATGACGTAAACCCAATAAACTTGTAAATACTTAACGCGAATGATTAAATGAAATTACAAATAGTCAGCGAAAAACTAGCGACTGAAAAACAAGAAGCAGAGGCCGATGCGACGCAAGAGCAATTGGTTGACACTCAGAGACGGCAAGCCAACCAATTTGGTTCTAATGAACATCCGACATCTCCTGTTGTGGTTAAAGTGCAGAACTCATCCGTATCCATTATTAGCTCTGCAAGTCTAACAAAAGCATCGATACAAAAGATTTTGGCAACAGTAGAAGGCCCTATCCGAGCTCTTAAGAAAGCTCACAAATCAGCCAAACAAAAGAAAGTTAAGTTGATACAAAAGTTGTCAAATAACGTTGTAGACAACGTGTCAGCATCAGATATCAAGATAATCTATATGCCAAAGCGTAAAATGATACAACAATTGTCAGAGCCCTGTAGAAACATTGAAGAGAGCGAATGTTCATTAGCAACTGTTCCTGTTAGAAAGTGCATAAGTACCGATGCAGTCCTCATGAAAACACGCAAGAAAAAGGCGAAAGCTGATGGTAAACCTAAATCGAAAAGAAAACTCAAGCTTACTAACAAGCGAAGTAACAGCATAACTGTGATATCAACGGATAAAGAGCAAGTAGTTGGCAAAGAATATAATTCAGGGGATCAAGTCACACTGAATTTCGTTTCTGGTCAGACTAATCCTCCTCTTCCAGAGGTTGCGATTAACAAAATCAAGAGACATGCAGAAGAACATAGGCAAGAAGCACAACCCCTTGATTTTACGAATTTAGAATATGAAGATCCAACTGATATAGTAGACTCCTCCGAACTTCCAAAAGCTACTTCAGTTTTAGAAATCATTTATGATAATTTGGAAGAAGATCGCAAATCCAATCATCATATCTTTGAGGCTAATCAAAGGCGAGGTGTACAACATCCCACTGATTTAGACGAAAATCAGAATGAAATCTGTGAGAATTCTGGAGAACTCGTCGTAAATTCATTGTATGAGGATACCACGTGGCAGCAGAAACCAATGTTTTATCGCGTTGATAAGAAAGGTGTTCTACGAGCAGAAAGTCCGTCTTGTGTTGTATTTCGTGAACCCACATTTCTCTGCAACAGTGCACGTGACAGCCGAATAAATAATTCGGTAGTTGTATATGATGATCAACCCGATGAAGAAAATCAGTTAGATGCAATGTCACCAGAAGAAAGATATTTAATAGCGACGGAGCAGGAGTCAATTTTTTCAAAGAATTCAATGAGCAGTGGAGGAACAAAACCAATGTTTCATGGAATACCAGCGTGTTTGGGCATGCCAGACACGCAAAATATGCTACGGGCGCAATCAGATCTACGTCATACACCGTTCTACTTAAAAAGGTGGCAAAAACACCTGCCATCAAATAAGGTTTTAAATGATGCTCAAAGGAGAATACCTATGCAGAAGCCCCTTCAAACTGCTCGAACTATCCAGAATCCCAAACGTAGCAGTAGACCCCCACTTCCGAACCCGGCATTGTCTAGTAGACCGCAAGAGATATTTCAACCTATGTTTAGAAGCCCCTCGATTCATTTACCACCATTGAGCATGTTCCCAGCTAAGCGTCCTTCCACTGCTGAATGCAACAACATTGAAGATGGGCATCAGGAGGGGCCAGAGTCATTAAAAAGATTTTACAACGGTGCTTTCGAATAAGATTTAGGGCTAAACAACTTTAAAGCATAAATTAATTAAAATGTTTGTGTTCCACGCAATAAATAGTCTTTGCATGTATATTAAATGCTAGAAAACACATCAGCTATAGCTATATGTCAATAAATGTATCGATGAGATGAGACATGAAATGAAAAGTTAAATGCTGTGTTGTAATGCCCCGAGTTTTGAAAGACTGCTGCATGCATGCAACGGATTTACAGAATTCCTCTAGCCTAGAGGCTCTAGGCTCCACAATAAGAGTGCTCTTTCATGTTCTTCTTTCAAGATACAATTTTATGTTTTTCGATTTGAGTCTGTTGTGAGACTTCTCTGAGACACAGCATTACAACAAGGAGTTGATGTAGGTTAGGTTGTATTTATCAAGATCATTTTACATGCTAATCGCGTTTGCATTTGTTTTCTTCATTTTTAATGTATTAATGATGTACGTAGACCTTGACTTTGAGACCGACAACTGTAAAAAAGATTTGTGTTTCTGATCTAGGCCAAAACTGACAATTTATTGGACATTTCTTCGGCCACGTGCCAGTTCATCAGTGTACATTTGTATACACGTCTACATTTCCCTTCACAACTTTTCCCTTTTCTCGAGAATTGATAAGATACGATCTACGAACCAGAAATAGGCACCAAAACATGTTATTTTCATTCGCGTTTGCATTTCCTTTGCAACTGTGACACAAACATAGAATCAGTATACTCCCATAAATGTATTGTTTTACACTCGTCATAAGTGTAGAATTTCATAGTAAACACGAAGGCAAATTGCTTTTTATGTCAGAAAAATGAAAGGAGATGAAGCAGAGAGACGTTGCAAAACATAAGTAAAATCTCGTTTTAGCTTTACTAAATCTGCATTCGTATAAGGAGAAAATCGTTTAAGGTACTTTTAATTCGTTCGGATTGAATTGTCATCCTATGGTCATCATGATCATGATGAAGTTGCAAAGGAAAAGGAAATCAATTTTATTGTTTACAAATAATCATACTATGCCAGTAGGGTATACTCAGACAAGACACCGATACCTACATGGTTGGCCTTATTCACTGGTTTCTGCTTTCAAAAAACCACAATGCAAAACAGTTGTGAGTAAGAGATACATTCAAGTGTGGATATTTTTAATGAAGGAAATCGCTTTTACTTATAGCAAACTCAGCAGGAACTGTTTAAGCCTTTGGCTAACAATTTGCTGTGGTGTATAGCAAGTTGTTATGAAGCGGAGTGCTGGATCTTCTTGTACATTTTGTGGCTTTTTGAAGTTATGGTCTGTCAAGTTTGTATCAGAATTTTTTGTCAATGAAATCCTTATGTAGCCAAAGAATGACTAAGGTACTTGTCATTCATGTAGAACTTTCGTTCTTTACAAGTTCCTTTGAAATTGAAATCCTATTCATTCACATTGCGGGTAATTTGGTACATAAGTGCCTAACATAGCTAATTAAATCGAGAAATTACTTATTTATTACTTCTTACGAAACAGATTCGATCAATCATTCTTTTCATTAATTATTTTTCGTATCAACGTAATAATAGTAAACATGAATAAAAAGGTAATATCACTTTGAACGAGTTTCAGAAGTAGTAATTAGATGCGATAACTCCTGGCACGAGTAACAAAATAAATAAGTCAGGTACATTTTTTTGTTGGAAAATTTGATAGGTTTGAAGCATAAAGCAAGCCTGCTTTTGCTATCTTGATAAACGCATGTTTTTTGCAGAACAATGTATAGCAGTAGGCGTAGGCAGTTCTCAAAGAGGTTCAACCACCTTCCTAATCCAGAAGAAGCCGTTGATCTTCGTTTTTGTTTGCAAAACTGGACGTACGAGATTCGTTCAGGTTGACATGAAAGCTTAGAAAGTTTACTCATACTAATTCAGATTTATTGTAATAGTCGCAGGCTTTAAATTGCGCTCGTGCTTTTATGAACATAAGACTCTTTCCACTGTTCCTACACCTTTGCAATCATTAATTGGACAGTGTATGATAAGCCAATTCCTCCGCGTGCATTTCATTTCCTTTATGATTATATTCTCCTAATGATTGCTATCGTCTGCTCTGCTGAATCGTTTAAAAAACCGGCTACAACCAACAATGTCCATATATGAACAAAACTAGCTAGCAATGCTGGGATAAATTGAATCGCTCATGCCTATGAACAAATGTTTATATGATTTAAGGGAAAAATATCATTGTTGCCACCAGTCCTGGCTTCACTTCAGAAGCAGCTTGATCTCAGGGAGTAAAGCTTAAGAAATTAGTGTTTCTTCTCCAACTTATACAAACTCATTTAACCATGGGGTATTTTGGAGTATTTGCAATAACTGTGCTGTCAATAGTAGTTTCTTCCGTTGCAATAGACTATCCCTTTGCTCGACGGGATGAAAAAATAGAGGAAGAGTTTTTTGGAACCAAGGTATGGTTTAAATATATAAAAAATAAGGAAATTGTCATTAAAAACTAATAAAATTTACTCAAAATTATTCTTATTTATTTCACATAGGTTAAAGATCCTTACCGATGGTTAGAAAGGCCAAACTCAAATGAAGTCGCCGAGTTTGTGGATTCCCAAAATGACCTGACCTTCAACTATTTGACTGACTGCCCAGATAGACAGAAAGTTAGAGAGAGGTTAACTGAGTTGTGGAGATACCCAAAATACGGAAAGCCAGAAAAGAGAGGATCAAGATACTTTTATTATGCTCAACAAAGCGGAAAGTAAGCATTATAACGTAAAGTTATCTTTTATGAGAACACATTGAAATGTACAAAGATCAAGTTACATTCTCTTCTGGTTATTATGAAATCTCTTAAATTGCTGTTGTTTTGCCTAGGGAAATTCTGAACGTTCAAGATGACCGAAGCTCAACACCAAGACCGCTCTTGGATTCAGAGGAAACTGGAGCAATGATCTTTCCCCATTTGGGTGCGAGTGGTGATGGTGAAGTTCTTGTTTACAGGGAGCTGATTAAAAGAAAGAGTGGTTCGCCTAGACTCACAGGAAATCTGCGTTTGAAAAATGTTACAAGCGATCTTTTGTATCCTGATGTTCTTGAGAATGTTCGCTATCCTCAAATTGCATGGACTAGAAACAACGATGGATTCTTTTACTTCAGCCATGTAAGCGAAAGAAAAGTCTGCGGTTGCTGTATATAATTCATACTTATCAAAAGATTGCAATCGCATTCTTACGCAGGTAATTGGGTTTATGATTTTACTCTTTCCTTGATTTTGGACAGCGTCAAATCACTGATGCCAAAGATGAAGGGGATGAAGAACCACCTGCACCAATTATTTACATCTACTACCATCGGTTGGGAACTCAGCAGTCTCAAGATACCCTGGTCTTTAATCTTCTAGATTTCCACAAAAATCCTATTAATGTGTAAGCCAACTCGAGTTTCATTTTGTCAATTTATCAATAAATATGCTTCTTACTGCATACTGCTGCATAGTGTAAAATACATGTATGCGGATTTTTCACAGGCAATTGGATATGGAAGCATCAGAAGATGGTAACTATCTTTTGCTAAGATCTCGAGTTTTCAATGATCAACCCCAAGCCAGACGACCAAACTCTATCTACTTGGCTGATCTTGCCAAATTTGAAAGTAATGGATACGTAGGAAAACTGCAATTGAGACCCATTGTCACATCCAACTCTAATTATATGGTATGCCCTTTTGCATACTCTTTTTTAAATTACCGAATTCTGCCACTAGAGCGTGTACTGAATTGAATTTACATTTTAGAAATACGTCACCAACATTAACAATCTGTATTACTTCCGCTCTCGTATTGACGCCAAAAATTTCCGATTGATTGAAATCGACATTAATAACAAAGGAGACGACAGGGAACGAGTTGTGGTACCCGAAAACCCCAACTACATTCTTCAGTCTGTGTCTGCTGTTGCCCCGTAAGTATTCAAAAGTAGCTAATCAGAATATAACTAAAAATAAATCTATACTTGATTTAATAATTAATAATCTTATTTTACTTTTCTATTAAGAAACAAAGTTGTACTGGGATATACTTCAGATGCAACTGGTTCCTATGCTGAGCTCCGAGAATTGGGCAATGGGACTCTTATCCGAATGTTCCCATTGAAGTTTGGTGAACTTCTTTCTTTCTCAAGTACTGTCACGGATCCAGAGGTTGTCTTCAGGTCTCAAACACTTGAAGGCTTGCCCCAGCTTTTCACTTTGGATACTAGTCAAGAGAAAGCAGCAATGCAGGTTGGTTTGTACGGTTTTAACGTACACTTTTCATCTTTCTTTATTTTCCGGTTGTTTAAGGAAACGAAACCTATTTTATGAATTCCAGCCCTTGGTGGAACTACCTGCACTAACGGATTACGATGGAAGCTTGTATACCTCAACCAAAGTCAGCTTCCCTAGCGAAGACGAAGAGCCAAGAGAAATGGTCATCATTCACAGAAAAGATATCACATTGGATGGATCCTCATACGCTTTCTTAGTCGAACGAGAATTTGACATTGATTTCTACTTCCGATTGTTTTTCTCATACATGAAAGACTATAATGCAGTTATTGCTATTCCCAATCTTCAGGAAACAGAGTAAGTAAAAGTGGAAAAAATACGACTCTATTTTGATTGGCTATATAGATATAGCGAATCGATGTAATACTAATTTATTAACTTTATTTTCAGTGGAACTTATACGGACTCTGCTTTAGAAGATTTCACATCGTCTGCAAAATATTTAATTAACAACGGCTATACTTCTCCTTCTAAACTGATATCTCGTGGAACTGGAGTCTTTGGGTTGTTTGTTGCAGCTGCAACTAATAGAAATCCAGAACTTTTTGGAGCAGTCATTCCATACATGGTGTAAGTTGTTGTGAATCATGAACTCAAATGTATTTATTTAGGTCGCTAAATGAAAATTTAATATTTTTCTCTGAATCTTTAGTGGGTTTGACATGGTGCGCTTCCCAACTTTTTCCAACTGGTCAGTTTCTGCCACCCCAACAGATAAGGATGATTTCCAAAGATTACTTGGCGTTTCTCCTATCCACAACATAAGATTGCCAGCAAATGAAACAGTTCAATATCCTGCCATTCTTGTTCCTACCCCCGACAATGAATTCCCTGTGATTTTTGCCTTCAAATATATAGCGGAACTCCAATACCGTCTTGGGCGCAGTGCAAAGCAGGTAACTGTAAAAGTATGTTCTTTAGGACTTGTTTGTTTTATATGCTTTATATTCGATGAAAAATGTATTAATTTCCTTTATTCCCATATTGCCCCAGACAAATCCATTCTTGCTTCGTGTTGTGGCCGAACCTCAAGAGAGTCTAAGGAATTACGCTCGTTATCATGTAAGTAGACTTTGTAAATGGTATTGCTAATTTTGAAGTGATTAAATGTCTTAAAATTCTAAAATATGATTTTATATCTCTCTAGATTGATCGGGAAACTGATATTCGGTGCTTCCTTGGACGGACTGTTGGATTAAAACTGCCGTGAGCATCTTCTCAGACACGAGAAAAGTCAGCAACAAAGTAAGGAACAATCCTGCTTGATTGTCAATCAATGAATGAGCTCATGCACTTTCTCAACAACGTGTGAGCAGATATACCAAATTACCCAACTCTTGTTAATTTATTTTTCCCACTAGAAATATGAACCATTTTCTATAATAAACTCATAAATTTCACTGAAAAATTGATTGATTGATTTAGTATAGCAAAAGTCTGCTGCGATACATTTATTGGCAATTTCTTATTTTTTCAAGTATTTATGCATGTACATTTTCAAAATCATAATGATAAAGGCTATTATTGCTGACTCATAAAGAAGCTTCTAGTCTGGCTCTGCTGCGGCATCGAATTCCAAGCTGGAAGATTTGAGGGATGATCTTCGTTTAAGTACGCCGCAGTTTGTTTCTCTGAAAGTCTCCCACGGTTAGTTTGCGTAGATTCGTCCTCGGTTTTGTGTGTATCATGATGATGATCAACATCGTCTTCAGTAACTTTTTCCGGGACGACTTGTGTCGCATTTGCCTGTAATTTTGCCACATTCTCATTAATACATATTTACTAGCGAAACCTGAATATTACATATTTTACGCCTTATTGTAACAGCTTAGAATCATCGATTAGTACCCGACTGGATAATGCGGTATCAATAATCATATTAAAGAGTGTGAGGCGTCGCTTCCACAAAAATCGATTAAAGTCAAGTGAATTCAAGTCCTTGTAAAACTCTCCTAAAAGTTCTGCCTCTCTAAAGCGAAAAAATTAAGTTAGCCACTGGTAATGACACTAAACCAAACCGCAACTGAGAAAAGAAAAGCAGAAATTTTAATAACCTTGAATCAGGATCTACGGGAAAGTAATCCTCAACTGTTAACCCAAGTTGGTCTCCTTCATTAAAGTCTTTCTTTACCTCCTCTGTAAAGTTCAGCTTTTTTAAATTTTTGCTGGAAATTATGAGTGTATTTTAGAAACTATTCATGTTTACCGTCAATAGTGTCCATTTCAGACCCTTCCTTTTTCAAATCTTCAAACTTCTTTTGAGCTTCCAACTCTTCAAGTGCCTCTTTCTGCTTTTGAATCTCTGCGTCTGCTAACGTAAGTTGAAAATTGTCCACCAGGACAGCAACGAAAAGACTTTGAGGGCAACAGACAACGTTAGTACGATTGTTTTCACCAAATATATTTCCAAATAAGTTTGTTGTGTTTCTTTGAATATCTTACTTCAAAAACACAAAAAATTCAATGACCAAGTAGCCGAATAAATACACAAACATCAGCCAATAAGCGAAACGATCATCCCCCTCGTTCCTGAGACTATCGTCATCTATCCCCCGATCATCCTCATTTTCTTCCAAGAGTTCAAACCAGTCATCCAAAGTTAATAGTTGAAATAGTGTGACAAAGGACAACCACAAACTTCCAAACTTGTCTGGTAACCTTTCAAAGAAGAGACCTCTTCCCATTACAGCGAAGACGACTATAATTGCAAAAGGCATCCAATAATAATAAAATGTACTTCTTCTGGGGTAATGTAAGAAATAGCAACTTAATTGGCATACATATAAATAAGAGCATGAGGAGTGCAATTGACCCAATGGACAACATAGATTGGAAGACAGTGGCTACAATAACTTGCAAATTTGGCAAAAACCTGAAAGAAAGGAGGCATAAAAGAGTAAAACATTGAGTACTTTTAATATTGAAACATGATAAAGGCAGCAATTGTCATACTTTATTACACGAAGTAGACGAAGAGCTCGAAGGGATTTGAGAAATTTGAATCCAATATTTGCATTGATATCAGTACTTAAAGCTAGTGTACGAGTTATTAGATCCACTGCTAGCTCTCTTGTGTAAACCAAAATGACATGATCAGTTTTATTCGTATGAATGAAAAAAAATTTCAGTCTTAAAATCATTTCTTACACAAAATGTACTACAATAATCAACATGTCCAAAATGTTCCACAATTGTTTAAAATAATCCTCCTTGTAAATTGTTACTTTGAAAATTGCTTCAACAAGAAAAATTCCAATAATGCAGGAATCCAACATGATTAGAGGCCACGCTAAGACAGGTGAGAGAAGAGTGTTAATTATTGTTGAAAGTAAAGAATTCTAGTAGTACTGTAGAGATAATTTTTACCAAATCTTATCGCAATGAACTCAAACGTGAGTAAAAATATCCCAACAATGCTGGTAATGATTGTAACTAGCATAAAATTGGTGAAAAATTTGCTATTGATAAAATTGTACAGCATG
Source organism: Orchesella cincta (assembly GCA_001718145.1). Taxonomy (NCBI): domain Eukaryota; kingdom Metazoa; phylum Arthropoda; class Collembola; order Entomobryomorpha; family Orchesellidae; genus Orchesella; species Orchesella cincta. Next base: position 17,564 of record LJIJ01001543.1, read on the forward strand.
GTTCTTCGCTCATCCGCATTGTGCAAATACTTTTCTCGAGCTTTCTTCTCTTCGAACGCTTCCCGCAAAGCTTTTTGTTCAACTTTGTCCTGTGAGCATTATGAATTTTTGGATAAAATGATCACTGAATCAAATTTGCATTTTAGATTCTGACAAATTACCTCGCACAGCTCAACAATATCTTCAAACTCCTGATCAGTTAAAGTAGGCTTATTTGAGAGGATCTCTGCTGCGTTCCTTTGAGCATTGTATGCACTCTTGGGAATATTGGCATGATGCTCCTCGCCCATTTTAGCATATGTGTCTCTTTTAGTTAAACTGGCACGCGTTGTTACTTCACTGCTACGAGTGACTTTCTCGACGACATCCACATCATCAGATTTCTGAACCTCGTCGTCCCATGGCTCTTCAGTCCCTTCGGACTCAGCGATACTTTTTGCAGCTTGTTGATGTGCAGCGAATTCAAGGAAATCCAGGTTATCTGGTTCAACTGTTTGTTGCAATATCTTTGGAAGAATGACACAAGTAAACACTCTTGTCGAGTAGACGCACTTGCATGCAATATGAATTTAAATATTTTGTATTAAATGGGACCTTTAGTTTTTTCTTTTCTGCTTGAAGACATTTAACCATTTCATGTACTCTGGCCTTTTGAACCAATTCCTGTAAACATTAATCGGAGGATTGAATAAACCATTGGGATGATTTCAAAAATAAAGATTATTGTATTTTATATTAAGTTTGTGTCGGACCCTCCACAATGTATGGAGTTCATCTTGAGGTGAGGTTGAAACCTTCTTTTTTCCAGTTGAACCACCAGATGTTCTTTTACTATCATTAGCTGTATCCATTTTGCCTGTTCTGATAGCCCAGTTGTACGGTTTTTATTCAGTTATCGCTGAAATTCTTGCCGAGGTTTAAGGCAGAGCAAGTACCACAAATGGTATTGAGTGTATCTATTATCACCCCGTTGGTAGAACTTCATTGTAGAGACAGGTAAGAACGGAGTAGTAACTGATAACTACCCCAATCTGACATCTTTATGGGTAGTCATCCTTCACATATCATAGTGGCATGGAAACTTTTCGGTGTGCTGGAAAAGCAAATGAATGATATCGTGGAATACGAAAGAGCAAAGAAAGAGAAAAATCTTACTACATTAGAAACTTCACCAAACGAACCCCGAAACGCTGGCGAAGCAGCTAGCTGTAATAAGTTACATGAATCTTAGAGCACCACGAAGAGAAACGTAAAAATGGATGCGTCTACGAGCAGTTATGAAGATGAAGAAACTCACACAACCAAAAGTATACAAGCAGCAGTAGGAAATTTTGGGGCGGTTAGAGATGGTAAAGTATTAGTTTCAATCTATCTATCTTATCTGCATTAAAATCAATTTGAACTCTGTTTTACAAATAGCATGGGGTTCTCATGCCCCTTTTCATTACCCGGATACCAGAAGGGATGAAGACGTTTCAGACGACTATCTGGGAACTAAGGTAGATTATACAATGCATATCAACCAAACTATAATCTTTGTAGTGTTGTGGTTTTTATGCATCTCATTTTGAAATTAGATTTCTGATCCATACCGTTGGCTTGAGAATCCACATTCGGAAGAGACTCAAACATTCATCGAAGAGCAAAATGCATTGACAGATGCCTATTTGGAAAAGTCGAATTGGAGAGATGCAATTCGTGCAAAATTAACGGAGCTATGGGACTACAAGAAGACACAGTGTCCCAAAAAATTTGGTTCTCGATATTTCTACATGGAAAACTCTGGCTTACAGAATCAGGCGTAAGAATTCAGACATGCCTGTTACTTGATGAGTTTAGAATTCCAATTTGAACTGTCCTTTTTCATTACAGAATACTGTATGTCAAGGAGTCCCTGGACGGTGAGCCCAGGGTTCTGATGGAACCAAACGAGCTCTCCATGGATGGCGCAGCAGCAATTTCAGACTATGAAGTTTCTCCCAATGGAGAATACATTGCATACGCACTCTCAGATTTTGGCTCGGATTGGTCATCAATCTACATTAAGAATGTGTCTTCTGGTCATAACTACTTGGAAGTTCTTAACTTCACAAAATTACTTACCATCAGTTGGACAAGTGACAGCAGGGGTTTCTTCTATCAAGTATAACTTGATTAAACGCTTTAAGCCAAGCAGTATTTCTAAATTTTAAGCGTATTTTATAAATTCCATGTAAATCTCCATTTCCTAAAAACAGAGATTTCCAAAAACAAAAACGAGCAAAGTGAGTGGAACGGACTCCAATGTGAATCAAAAGCAGAAGCTCTACTATCACAGGATTGGAACTCGGCAAGATGATGACGTGATGATCGTAGAGTTTCCTGATAACCCTACTTGGATAATGTATTATTACTATATGAAATTCAATTGTTTTCAGATTCCGTTTGGAGATTAAGAACCACCATTTTACCTTTTCTCCAGGTTTTGCGATGTCTCTCTGGACGGGCGATATCTAGTGGTTTATGCTGGGGATGTGGTGGCAGAAAGTCACACCTTTTATATGGATATTGGTAAAAGCGGAGCAATCACCAGGGACAATCCGATAGTAAACTTGTTCCCTGAACCTGGCCGACACGTGGTAAGCCGTCATTCATTGTTATGAAAATGTGTGGCACAGCATCAAATAACTAAGAGTTTAAACTCCATTCCCTTCTCCAGTTCTTGGGCAACGATGACAATCTATTTTACTTCCGTACAAATTTTGAAGCTCCGAACTTTAAAATTATCAGCTTTGATGTGGAGAAGAATGAGTGGTCCAACATGATTGAGGAGAACCCGTCTGCCGTCATTGTTTGGGCAAAGATCGTAGCTGGTGACAAACTTGTGCTTTGCTATAATGAGCATTTAGACACACGACTTGAAATCCATAAACTCGACGATAGTGGTGAACTGATCAAAACGATTGCATTTGAGGACAATATTTCACCGTATGATCACTATGGACGAAGAGATTTGCCAGATTTATTTCTGCGAGTTGAGTCTTACCTCAACCCTGGCATTTTGTATCGGCTCTACTTTGAAGACGACAGCGTGGAAAGCGAAGTAAGCTATAAAAAATTAATATAATATGCGGGTGCACAGCGTGCGTGCAAATAATTAGCCACCCTCGCATGTCAAGCAATTCGATTGATGCGCATCATGCACTTAAAATATTCCTTAAAATTTTCCTTGTCCAACAGGTTTATGACAAGATTGAGATTCCATACTATGATCCCACAAGCTTTACTTCAGAATTGGTATTTTATTCAAACGATGATGGAACTAATATACAATGACCTTGGTGTACAAAAACGTAAGACGTTAATCTAACCTGGAACTCGAATTTTAGCATTGAATAAAAAGTTTAAACCCCATTTTCACATTATTATTAGACGACTGAACTAGATGGAAGTGCCCCTTGCATTTTATATGGCTATGGTGGCTTTGGCAAAACTTCTCTTCCATACTTTGATGTCCCTTACATCTTATTTGCTCAAAATTTTGATGGAGTGGTAGCAGTGGCCAATATCCGAGGTGGTGGAGAGTACGGTCAAACTTGGTGGGAGGAAGGACGTGGACTCACTAAGCCTAACACAGTTGAAGATTTTGTTGCAGCAGCCAATTTCCTCGTCAATAACAAGTACACTCGAGCATCAAAATTGACAGCAATGGGAGCTTCCAACGGAGGTATGGTTGTAGCTGCTGCAATAAACAAACGCCCTGACCTCTTTGGTGGAGTCATTGCTGACGTTGGGTAATAAAATACACTCGCACCATTCATAATTGGCCAAACGAGTTCAATTTAAAACTAAATTGGAAAAAACACATTATGCTCCTCTATAATACAACCTGAAACGATATTTCATACTGGTCGGCAGTGTCATGGATTTGCTGCGCTTTAGAAACTTTACGATTGGGTTCTTATGGATCCGAGAGTATGGTGATGTGGAAAAAGAAGATGAGCTGCACAACATTCTGCGTTATTCTCCTCTTCATAACATTACTCCACCAAGCAGCAACTCATCACCATATCCGGCTGTATTCGTCACTACTGCTGACCATGATGATAGGTAAAGCAGACATACTCTCGAATTGAAATAGAGGAGAGAATTAGAATGGCATTGTACTACAAATTACAACAATAGAATGTAAATTGATTTGTCATCAGGGTGGTACCATTCCATTCATACAAGTACACGGCAGAATTGCAACACTCGGTTGGCCAAACTATGACACAGGTAAATAAATCCAACACTACGCAGTGTATCAAAGGAAATGACATTAATTTAGAAAGTAGAATGATTGCATCTATTCATATTGATTGAATGTCATCGTTTTAAAGACAAACCCTTTGATGATGCGCGTTTATCAAAATATTGGCCATGGGTTCAGAATGCCAACAATGAAAGCTGTAAGTACGCAATTTTGTCTGGAACATAATCTATTCACTAAACAAATGCAAGCATTAAAAACGTGTGCTGTTTAATTTAGATCGAAAAAGCTACGGATATGTTTTGCTTCTTGGAAAATGCTCTCGGATATGAGTTCCATTTTTAAAATTTGCACTCAAAGACACAATTTAACCAACTAAAAATGCATTCAGATTGTACAAGAATTAATTTATTACTTATTGTGGGGGAATGCCAAAATTACACGGAATAAACGTTCTTATTACTCATACCTGGAATAGCTGTACATGGTTTTTTCTTCTTCTCTAAAACATAATTTTTAGTTTACGTAGTTGGAAGCAGATGCATTATTACGGTTTTTCATGTTTCCAAAACATGGAATAACTATTGTTATGTTTTGTCTGTTTGGGTAATTCTTTTTTTTGTAAATGGACCTTACTTATGTGGTTTCCTGTTGTGTAAAAATCCATACAACATATAATATCTACAACTACATCTACCTGTTATGTATGCAGAATTCCAGTCAAATGTTTTCCTGTGGGTTAATGATCATGGATCATGGTATGGTAAGTACGATTGAGTTTGAGTAAAGCAGCATGAAGGAAAACAGGTATTCTCAGTGCGCAGTGACCATGAAGGGAATAACTAGAATTGCGAGTTTCGTCGACAAAAGAATAAATGCACACCGTTTATGTATTCAAGCTAGGTACGTGCATAATTACTCATATCATCTTCAATCTGATAAGAAGCTCATCTTCTCTCCAAAATTCATCTTTGTTTTTACGACTCTATCCAGGATCGTGATAGGATCTTTCTAATAATACCTGCTGTTGTTTCCTCGTAATAAGGCATTCACCTTCATTCTTGCAGTCGGCTTACGTCACTATCTATCTAAAAACACCATCAATGCTTCATGGGGATGATTCTAAAAATCCATATTGAAGCATTTGACGGAACCTGTAGCTATGTAATATTGCCACTCACCCACCTGACGCGACACATCAATTGATCTTACCAAGACTATCATTATCATTACCTCATCACATTTGTGATACGTTTCTCCCTAATTTTGATGGATCGCTTTTTGCATTAGCTTCTTTAGGTATTCATCACACTGCATAGCGAAAGAGAAACTTCATCTCGTTTTCATTTCACATCAAACCTCCACACAGCGTGAAGGTTATTTCTGGCGTGTCTCTCTATCCGTTCCTCTAAATTTAGACAGTCAACAGTACATCTAGGTTTTACCAGATACTTCTTTAAGAAATACTGATGACGGTTTCAGGAAATAAATTGTCAGTTTTCAGGGGTATCATATTGCCCCTGATAGCTAGCTTCGTAGTAGTAGAGGTTGTGACCTTTAAATATCCTGAAGCTCGAAGAAATGAGAGCGTGATTGACGAATATCATGGAAAAAAGGTAGATTAAAATAGTCACCATATTGTACTCTGATTTTAAGTCAGCAATTTTCATTTCTTTGTGTTCATGCACACAGATTGCAGACCCGTATAGATGGCTTGAAGATCCAGACTCGGATGAAACAAAGGCATTTGTTACAGCTCAAAACAATCTTACAGTAGCTTATCTTGAGAATGCACCATATCGCAAGGAAATGCGTGACAAGTTGACCGAGCTGTGGAACTATCCGAGACGAGGAATACCGAAGAAACGTGGGGATAAATATTATTTCTTCACGAATTCTGGCTTGCAAAATCAATGGTAATTGACAAATGGACATACTAAAGGTGTTGAATTTTTATAGAACAAAAGATAGTCATGAGTCACGAGTATTCATAATGAGCCATATGGCAGAGCTGAAACTTTTTAATCAAGCCACAACTTGTTTCAATTAGGGTATTTATGGTACAAGATTCTTTGGAAGCAGAGCCTCGGGTATTTTTTGATCCCAACACGTTGAGCTCTGATGGTACCGTGTCAATTAAAACAAGTTCATTTACCAAAGATGGGAGTTTATATGCTTATGGACTATCACAAAGTGGTTCGGACTGGGTGACTGTCCACATTAAAAATGTATCAACCGGAGAGAATTTTCCAGAAGTACTAAGGCATACAAAGTGGCCTGCTATTTCATGGACCCATGATAATCTCGGATTTTTCTATTCGGTATGTCATTTGAAGGTCAATTCTACACAAAAAGTGTTATTACTATGCAAAACAAGTCGTACTCATGTATGTTCATATATATTGCATAGCGGTATCCTTCCGAAGATGATAGCAAAAACGAAACAGGTAAGGAAACCGGTACAATAGAACACGAGAAAACGTATTACCATAAGGTCGGTACATCCCAAGATGAAGATGTTTTAGTACTGGAATTTCCTGACCAGCCTAAATTGTCTCTGTAAGTAATGATGATCTGACTGTATTCAGTGTTGAAAAAGTTCAAAATCCTCAAAATGATTATGGATGATATTTGATTCCAGCTCAACTGAAATTTCTGATGACGGAGAATATATTTTGGTGTCCACATACGAAGTAATCAATGAAGAGCTTGTATACTTTGCACCTCTTAAGGACTCACTCAAATCGGGTTTTAAAGAAAAACTTCAATTGAAACCTCTCAATACCGAACCGGCGTCTTTTTCGGTAAGTTGTATTTGAGGAAATGCTGTTTAATATGTGAAATATATCTTAATCCATGCACCTATTTATAATTATGATGCAATTCTGAATACAGTATGTGACAAATGACGAGTCATTGTTTTACATCATTACCGATTTGGATGCACCAAATAATAAGCTCGTTAGAGTGGATTTGAATAAGCCTGAGAAAAAATACTGGTCGACAGTTATTCCCGAAGCAGACGAAGTGCTCGAATGGGCTGATCCCATAAACAAGTGTGTTTTTTATATCATAGTTGAAGTACAGTTAAATTTGCTACCATCTATGCATTATTGAAATGTTAAATATTTTTTTACTTCCAGGAATTTATTGTTTACCTCTTACACAAAGGACGTAAAAAGTACGCTGGAGCTGCGTCACCTTCAAAATGGGTCCTTGATCTTAGAGTTTCCGTTAGATATAGGATCAATTTCGAGTACTAGTGGAAAAAGGGAGGATAAGGAATTCTTCTTTAAATTATCAACTTATACAAATGCCGGCATCATTTACAGAATTGATTTAACGAAAGATGACTACAAACCGACGGTACTTAAATGCTGTAACGGCAGAACACATCATGTTGTTTAAATTTTTAAGATTTTAATACACCCATTTTTTGTCGAAGATTTTCCATGAAACGAAATCAAAGATTGACTCATCATCTCTCACCGTAGAACAAGTGTTTTATAAAAGCAAAGATGGAACCAAAATTCCCATGTATATTCTTCAGAGAAAGGTATGGTAAATTCTTCTATCTGGACAATCACGAGCCAGAGCCAACGATTTTCCTTATTCTTTTAAAAATAAAACCTTTTTTGTTCCATTTAGGATCTTGTACGCGATGGAACCGCCCCTGCATACTTGTACTCATATGGAGGTTTCAGTTCCAGCATAGAACCTACTTATTCCACGTCATACCTTGTCTTTGTCAACAATTTACGGGGTGTCGTTGCTATTCCTAGTATTCGTGGTGGTGGGTAAGTAGTGATAAACTTAACTCATGATTGGTTTTCAGCTTATAGTTAAAACTTTAATGTAATACAAACAAATCTTACTGTGTGTCCAAAAATCTACAGAGAATATGGCAAAGACTGGTGGGACGATGGTCGTCTCCTTAAAAAACAAAATGGTTTCGATGATTTTGCTGCAGCTGGAGAGTACTTGATAGAAAATAAGTACACAAGTCCATCAAAACTGATTATCAATGGAGCCTCCAATGGTGGACTACTGGTTGCAGCAACTGTGAATCAAAGACCTGAGTTATTTGGAGCTGCAGTTCCTGAAGTTGGGTAAAAAAAGAAATGAAATCGTGCAAAAAACTTAATCGAGTGTTGTTAACCAACAGTTTTGCAAAAAAGAAGATAGTCAGTGCGTGACATTTTGATAGACATGTTATTACTTGCATCTTGTTTTCAGGGTCATGGATATGCTTAGGTTTCAAAAATTCACGGTTGGGCACTACTGGTGTGGAGAATATGGTTGTTCAGAAAACAAAACCCATTTTGACAACTTGATTACATACTCTCCATTGCAAAACATTCGCTTGCCAAAGAATGAATCTGTACAATATCCGGCCATGCTCGTGAAAACTGCCGATCACGACGATCGAGTTGTTCCACTTCATTCCTTCAAGTATATTGCAGAGTTGCAGCACACAATTGGCAACAGTGATAGACAGGTAGGAAAAATTGCAACGTTTTGTAAAAAAATCTTTTTACACGAATGATCTGACTGTTCGTGTCATCATTTTTTATTAACCTTTTATCTTTTAGACGAATCCCTTACTCATTCGCATTGAGGAAAAGGCTGGCCATGGAAGTGGTACGCCAACAACAAAATTGGTAAGTAAATCATCCGTTTGTGAATCATGATCATGATCCAGTAATAATACCTTGGTTTATGTAATTTGCATTTTCAGATTGAAGAAATAGTCGATGAGTATGGCTTCTACATACGAGCTCTCAACATTACTTTTCACGCCTAAAATACATAATACATGACTGATAAATGTATTTGTTTTTTCTACAATGATTGTATAAAATCTGATTGTGCCCTAACTATTCGAAGTAAATGATTTGAGATTTAAAAACATAAAATCTATGATGAATGCGCACTTTTTTCAGCATTAAAACGTTAATCGCTATTCCAATGGAGATAAAAAAGCAAAACGAATCAAAATGTTTCTCTGGTACACTCTGTCTGTAATCGGCTTTGTCCACCTACCTAAATTTGCATATCAGTGACCTACTGTTTCATTCATAAATTTTGAGAATATACTTTTCACAACAATGAAAAGAAAGAAGATCAATGGAAGGAGGCTAGATAAACTAGACATCACGTATTGATTTATTTGCTTTCATTAAAAAATCCCTGATTTACCATTACATCCTGTGACTTATACAAATGACAAACCATTACAAACTTTGTCACGAGTATTTTCATATATTATGCTCGCTATTATGAAATATTTGTACATCTCTTCAAACAAATATCGAATGACTAATCGATTTAATTATTGAAAGTTATCCGCAGATAATTTAATGCAAGTCCATCGATTCAGGTGTGTTTTTTCCGCATATATAAGAAAACTCTAGGCCTAACTAAAATCACTTATTGAGCTAACTCCAGAACTAACGCAATAACTAAAACTTCACCCTTGACCAAACCTACACCGACTTTCGGAAACACCATCTAAAACAACAATGGAAAATTCAAAGGCTTTAGTTTTGCTGTTAGCAATTGGCTTCTGCTGCGTAGCCAGCACACTTGGTGAAAGCTGCATGGGAAAATTGACACAATCTGCCAACTTTGTAGTAGCACAAACCGCATGTGTGAAAAATCTTAAGTTGAACGTTTCCGACATTGAATCACTGACACCAGCGACTTTGAAAGAAAATCATTTCGACGACAAGGTAAAAACGTTATTAATACTGAGATGAACCTGTTGGTAAAAGCGTTAAACTTTAAAAATGGAAATGTTTGATTCCAGTGCTTCACAAATTGCACATTGGAGAGCATGAACGCAGTAAGTATTATAAATATGATAACTATTATGAAGTGTAAAGAATGTTTGAAGGTTAATATGGATTTTAAATATCATTATGACTTGTAATTAATTTGCTAGTACCACAACGGCACCTTCAAGAAAGAGGCAATTTTGGAGCAGCTGAAAGCAGTCGTTCCAGAAACTGATCATGAAAATCTTTCTAAAGTTGTTGATACTTGTGTTGAGAAAGCAACACAGAAGCGTAATATCTAAAACAACAAACCGTTTTTATATACGATGCAGACTTTGTTTGCATATTACGAAAGATTTCATCAAAATTCTGCTCTTTTTATCAATTTACAGCCGGAGGACATAAACACAAGCACAACAAAAATGGTAATGAAAAGAAAACCAAGGATATCAAATTACATGCTGGACACATGGGAAAATGTAGCTGCAAGAGGGCTGCTAAATTCGTTAGTTGCATGATGGAAAACGACATTATGGTAAGTTTCTTTGAACTTGATGAATTGAATGAAGAATATGATTAATATGAAATAATTTTCCAAACCAATATTTCTTCCACAACTGCAGACCTGCTAGACTACGAAAAGGGACCTGGCTTGTTGAATAGAATCCAAAAAGAACTTGAATCTGAACATCATGGACTTTCTTAAAATTTCAATAAATTAAATTATGCAGAAATTATTACGAATAAACATTTGAATATTATTTGAATTTGTTAGTTTGAATAGTTTTTATTCAGGCTAATTTGACTACAAAATAATTTTTATAGTTTAATAATTTATTTAATTTTACATGCTATATTCAAATGCCGTATTATGCCGTATTGAATTCCATTCCCGTGCGCATGTAAAAAGGTGTCATATTTAATTTCGTGAGTTCTAAAGTCCGAACGATTAGACTTTCTTCAAAAGCAGGAAGGCTTCTACGCTTCTTCAGGTTTTTACGATACCATAAAAAACTTGAATGTGAACAGATAAATTATTTATTGTTTTCTCAGATAGATTACTTGCAAAGGTTTGGGGTGTTGTGAGAACATAAGCTGGAACTGGTATATACGTGAAATAATCGCCGTGAGAAGATATTTTTGATAACAAGATTTTAATTAGTCGAGCTTTCTGCGTCTAACCTAACGCTTTCTTCAGGACCTTTCTGGTATATACATCTAATCTAATGTAAGTATCTAACCCGAACCCGATACGTTGTATGAACTCAAATTTGATGTGACGTTTCCAGTTATCGACTCTGTATCATTGTGTAAGTCACCGTACCAGCTTTCAAAACTCAGTTTAAATTGCATCAGAACTAGCAGGTACGTGATGATATTTGTCGTGGCCTATGGAACAAAGAGATTTAAAGAAAACACAATACGGGAACCCCCATTTTAAACTCAATTCTCCACTTAAGTCATGTTCATACCGATGCTAAGAAAGTTGTTGAAATGGAAGTAACGTTTACAGCTTTCATTGTAGTGGGGAAAGCAGAAATTTTGTTTAGAAATGCCATTATTTGCCGTTGACTCTTTTCATCCACCTCGGACAATGGGACACTGTTCAAAACTGGAGCTGCTGAGGCAGCCTAAAATTAAGCATTCATTTATTAGTTCATTTTTTCATTCATTTATGTATTTTTAGAGTCATTAGCTCTGGGTTCTATATATCGTACCGCATTAGTAACCAACTGTCCAGATATCAGAATGAGAAAGAGAAATATAGCAGCACAATAAAGCTGCATTCCCCAGGCTCCGGTCAGTTCTTTACCTTGAGGAGACGACATGCCCTCACCTTGCAATATTGTTGCATACGCTCCAACGGTAACAGTAAAACAACAGGTACAGAGCGTCAGCAGAACCTTGAAATCCATAATTAAAAGAAATGCTCATAGACACTTCGATTGTTCAAACTTCCCAGATGTCATTATCAAGCACTTTAGATCCTCACCTGTACTCCAAAGAAATCCTCAAAATATGTAACAGTACAGCAAAGTTGTTCGTGCAAAACCCTCATCGAATCAATTCTGCTGTATAGCTTGGGTGAACTCGTTTTTGAAACAATTGTCTTCAACATTTCAGAGATTTTCAAGAAATGGGATCGGATCAGGAGGCAAATGAAAAGAAAAAGTGTGGAAACAATATAAGGAATCAATGCCGTTATTGTCATCAGTAAAGTTCCAAAAAGTAACGCATAACAGCTCTGATAAACCCCGATAGATCGAAGGGACGTGAAGTACATGAATACGAAGAAACAGATTCCTTCCACAATTGTAAATATGAAAACCATATAGCATGCGATTTTTATCTTTCTGAGATCATTTGTAGAGTCGCAGACTGCATGAAATACTTCGTTTAGAGATTTCCAGCCCTAGATTAAGTTCCAAAATTTTCATAATTTCAGATGCCATAATTGGTAATTAGAAACAATAAATGGCTCAAAAATAGTACCTGTGCAAATTTTTGTTTGTGTATTCGGCCAAACATCAGTAGTGCTGTAGTCTCAAGTACCATTGCCAACGTTTGAAAAGTGAAAGCATAGAGATCAGTTCCGGTAAAAACAGCACTCATTCTATCCTTGATTTCTGATCTCGCAATGGGAAGTATAAGAAGAAAGAATACGGTCAGAATGGTATTAACGACCACTGCAAGACTAGTCCAACGAAACTGAAGCCTGCATTCGGTTGATTCTCCTAATGCCCCAGCAATTCGTTCATGATCTAGAGATAAGGGAACCAGACCAAAAGCTTGGGCTAAAGCAAGCATTGGTTTTATGGTGTCACAGAGACATCGACGTCCCATCGAACACGAAGAGACGATAATGTTAGACTTTTTTTCTAAAAGTGCTAATTCGGAATTCTTATTGCTTTTGGCAGAACCACTCGTAACGTTTGAAATCGTATACTTTACTGCAGTGCCCATGAGAATGGTTTTTGTGCGAGCGCTATTCTGCTGATATCTGTTTTCACCGGCTACGAATATCAAACTGCTATTTTTGACTGGAATTTAAAGTATTTTTATGTTGTATATTTTCATTCAAAAGAAAACTTTATCGATATCTGGATTCGAGATCCAACGATCCAATTTGCAAACTTGCAAAAACGTAACAGAAACAACGGGTGGAGGACACCTTATGAAACAACCTTGTTTGTTGTTTGTTGAATCTTTCTTTGAAAAAGCGAGAGGATGGTGAAACTGTAGAAGTTTATCATCATTACAAAACCAATTTATCAACGTGACAGTGAAAGCACCAGTCTGCAACGGGTATAAATTGACTCCATTGTATAACAGCAATACTTCTTCGCTTCAACAAATATTTGCTCCACAGCATTACGACATGTAGGGAAGAGAGAAAGGCAAGACGGCAGAACGACACATCTTGTTATGCAACTTTATTAGACACGATTGTTTGTGACATACGTAATGTAACAATTTTAATGACATCGTCTGCAAATTCGTGGGATCACATTGAAAAACTATGCTATATATATGATATAACAAAATTCGGTCAACCCTACTTACTCGCATATACTAAATCCACTTGATGTAGATGTTGTTTCGTTGTATTGAATTACGTTAAGTTAGGAGCTCTTGTACCACATAACATTCCTTTGTTTCATCCGGTATACTGGATAATATGACGATAAAACATTGACAGCGATAAAGGATTGCTAATAAAAATTGACGTGTATTGTACAAAAGCACGTTTCGTCAAAAGAATTACTGTTTTTATCCCTCCATCTATTAGTAGATTTGCATGTAACGTGTTCATAACACAACAATAGCATGACGTAACTTACATTCTTGCTAAGAACATCTAATAACTTTTTGCAATTTGCAATATAACCTTAGGTGTGCTAAAAAATCTATTCATTCATTTCATAATCATCTTATATGAAAGTACAGTATAGTAAGAGAAAGCAAATGCATTTATGTATAGCAAAGAAGACAAGCAAAACCACATCGATCCTCATCCTCGCCCAAGTTAATCAACCTCCCAGGAATATACTCTTATTTATGTTGTTGTAGTGCTCGCATAATTTATGACAAGCTCAGGTACACAAGTTACCTGCTCTCTAAACCAATAAAGTATGATGTTTTATAAATGAGATTAATTGCATAGTTGATGCCGGCTGACACGAAGTACTTAGCCTTTTAAAAAGTAACAAGCAGATCGTACTTGTTTAGACAGTGTCAGAAGCAAGCTCCAAGGAGAAAGCAAATGTTTCCTGGTAAGTTATTCACAGGGTTATTTCCTCGCATTTCTCTTTCCCTCGAGGAAAGTCACGTAATGCACATTTCATGACTTGATCTATGTATGTTTGTCTAAATAGTACGCATCCATTTGATCCATTTTACTGAAGCCTTTTCTACATCCGACACTAACATTACATTACAACTTTTAGCTCAGAGTAACGTCTATCCTCTAAAAGAAACCGAATACCCGAAAAGTACCTGTCAAGAACGGATCTCGAAGACAAGTCCCCCGTTGCCCCATTATGCTGCATTATAAAGAACATTCACAGACAATGTCATGTCTCCTCGATTCTCTGTGCTGTGTATCCTACAGAAATATACACAGCACATTACACACATCCTGATTAATGTATGTATTATCCCTAACGTCAAGTCTCTGCATCTGAAATCGTCGTGTGTGGCATGAATGATGCATATATGTAGTCTAGTAGTGGGGCACATAGAACAATCCGCCAAAGTTCCATCGCAACATCCCTTGATTCTCTTCCATTGTCCCAAACTGAATTATTCTGTGTAATCTACCTGAGTCTGAAGATAGGGAGGTTTTGGTGAGTTGGAGAAGCTATCTTGTATTATTCAACACATTTTCCACCTCATCACTCTCTGGCTACGATCCAAGAGGGCTATTGATTTTCCACCTTATCTTTTCTCTCTGGTTATCTTTCTGTTGACTAAACAAACCAGAGCAGGTTGTTTGTCATTTGTGGTTTGTGTCAAGAACTTTAGACAGGAGCGTTGAGCTTTTAGTTAGTTGGATCGTTTCCAAAAATTGTGGCCTTAAGTATTCCTGATCATTCTGACAGAAGTCGTGTTGTGCTAGTAGGTTAGCCAGGATTAAAATTTAATCACAGCTGACAGACGAATTAGGTAATCTTGCGTGCCCAGGCTGGGAAACGTTAAATGCATTTAATTTTTAAGCATTTTGAATCAGGTTGTCTTATAATTTTGTTGTTTTCATTTTCCAACAGATCGTCGCTGTACGGAAGTTGTGTGCCTTTTAGTTGGTGAAGTAGCTTTGGTCAACATTAACTTTCTTTGTCATCTTCGAAGCGGATGCAAAAAACAAGATTCATTTGATGTTCTCAGTAGTTTCCAGTTTGTTTAGTAGAAGTAGAAGCCGTTTAGGTGGAGTGCATTTGAATCTGTCATCATCTGTTCAAAATTTGTCAAGTCATCGTTTCCATTCCGTTTTAACGAGTGCAGCAGCTTGTAAAGGACCACATTTGAGCTTTAGACAGGTACGTCAATATTTTTAAAACAAAAAAGTGTTAAATCGGATTGTATGTTTATTTAATATTTTAAACTAGATTGGTTTAGGGTTTGCTATTACATTAATAATTAATCTCATAAATCATAAATAGCTCAGTTCAGTACATCATTTTAGAAGTCCCTTTCACCTATTAGTGCCCTTATCAGGTCAAGTCACAGGTATTTTAGTCATGCAAAGTGTATTCTTGTGCCTGTGGTTCACCACTTTTTTATAAACTTATACGATTGTATAATCATTTCTGTAAATGTAGCTGAAGTGTGTTTCAAGGTTTTTATATACGTGAGTCACGGGACTCATGAGAGTGACTAATTAATACTACATTGCATTGTGGTGACGTGTTATGTTATATATATGTTTATAAAATGGATTGAAATGAAGTGAGTGTATTAGTTTTTAGAAGTCAGCTAGCAGTTTTTTTTATAGTGGAGTTAGTTTTTATTAGTATACATTATTTTTTAA
This sequence comes from Orchesella cincta, assembly GCA_001718145.1. Lineage (NCBI taxonomy): Eukaryota > Metazoa > Arthropoda > Collembola > Entomobryomorpha > Orchesellidae > Orchesella > Orchesella cincta. Next base: position 33,600 of record LJIJ01001543.1, read on the forward strand.
ACGCAGCGAGACGGAGGTAGGAGTGACGGCTGCTACAAACCTCACCCTACTTTTGATGTTCTGTTAGGATACTTGCTGGAAGCCTAAAGATGGCTCGAACGGCGATTCCAAGTTCCTTTAACGACATGCATACAGCGTTTGTGACAACTGATGAAGGAATCTTACTTGCAGAGTTACTCCAAGTTCTAGCATGTGTTTCAGTTACGCCTCTTCTAACCCCTTTGCTGATTCCGTGGGTTGTACCTCCAACGTTTGCGAAGCAGGCTGCATATGACGAGAACTTTTTGTTCCTTATCAAAGCAATTGTAGAATATCCTGTGCTGGCTGTTTTCCCAGTGTGGGCTGTTACATTGTTTGCGGGCGCTGATGTTGATAAGAACAACAGCAGTTATCTCCGGAGCAGCGGCGTTGTATTCATCGTCTTGTTATGTGTGGCTGTTGGAATACTGGTCGTCAATCATGCTGTTACTGCACCAAAATGGCTTGGATTTTCACGGCATTGGGAAAAGATTAAACACTTACCAACTGGATGGATCAGTGAAATTTCAAGTAAATCAAACACTACCCCCAGCGCACAAGGTCAGGGGCGTTTGTTGTTTATAACCAACTACAGAGCGATAGTGATCTACATTACCATCTTGTGCATTCTGGCTGTGGATTTTCCCATATTTCCTAGAAGATTCGCTAAAACAAAAACCTATGGAATTAGCCTAATGGATGTTGGAACAGGATGTTTTGTATTTGCCAATGGTATTGTCGCTCCTGAGGCTAGAAGTAGAAAATCGCCGTTGTCCAAGTCTTTGAAGTCCACCATTCCAATTATCATTCTTGGTTTCATCCGGCTAGTCTCTGTTAAAGGTATATCATATTAGACCTTCAACCATTAACTAAATTAACTTTTTTTATTCCTTTCCTTTGTAAACAATTTTTTGTAGTAGTTGTTCTCACAATAATTAGTAATAGGAATAGTATTTTTTTTAGTAATTTCATTGTGTGTTCCATAGGGATTGAATATCAGGAAGTTGTGGAAGAATATGGAGTACACTGGAATTTCTTTTTCACTCTGGCTGGTGTTAAAATTTTAAGCTCTCTACTCTTCACAGTGTTTGATTCTGCACACGGATTGAAACTTGCAACAGCAATAAGTATCGTGTATGAAATCATATTGAGTTACAACAATCTTCAAAATGCATACATCATGAACAACAGCGTATTACGTGAAAATCTTATCGATGCAAATCGGGAAGGAATATTCTCCCTCGTGGGATACTTATCAATTTACTTGGCTAGTGTATACGTTGGGAAACTACTGTATTGGGAGAAGAAAGTTAGTGTTCATGACTGGACAAAATATACTCTACGCACTTTAGCGCAACTCATTGTTATGTGGACTTTGTATTACATTGCGACATTGTATGGGATATTTCCGTGCAGAAGAACTGCAAATATGGGATACATACTATTGATGGTTGCAGTGAACTACTCGCTTCTTTGGTTCCAGATGTTTCTTGCTCTGATTCTAGTATGCCTTCAGCATATTGGTCTAATTTATGGACCCCTGGTATTTTATGAAATGGCAGCATTACAACGAAGAGAGACCGACAGAATTCGTAATCTGCAACAAATGGCAAAAGACTTTTCGAAAAGACAACAACCGGAAAATGACAACGAAGCAGAAGACTTGGATGCACAACTGGAAATTCTCGAGAAGAAGCTTGAAGAAGCATTTGCGCTTTTGAAACAACGTGCACCAAGCTCTGTATCAGATAGAGACTTACTAGAGAAAATTGCATTGATTGAAGCAGAAATTAAAAGTTTGGAAAATAAATTGAGTGACGACTCTTCGGATACGGAGCAACATGAAGATTACGACCGGGGAAATATTGTCTTGATGCCAGATCTCTCAAAGTGTCCCATTATTTTAGAAGCAATATGCTATAACGCTTTAGCAGTGTTTTTGTTAGGAAATCTATTGACTGGCTTAATTAACTGTGCTATTTATACCATGTATACATCAGCCTACTTATCGCTCTGTTATTTGTGGTTATACGCTACTGTACTGACTGCATTTAGTTTAGTGATGTATTGGTACAAAATACAATTGAAATTTTGGTAAATTAAGGAATTTTTTAAAATATAAATGTATAGATTCTAATTAAACCTTGTATGTATGTAGGTAAAAGAAGAGATGGTATTGCATCATTGTGATAAATAAAGACATTCCAGTTTATGGTGTCTGATCTCTACTCTGAAGTTCGTCTTGTAGATATCTTTACTTTTGTCAAATTAACACACGACAATGCACAATGCGGTGTTTAAAAGAAAAGTATTTTGATTAAATGTGTAAAACACGGCATATAATTTCCCATGTATTATGAACGGTTGTACAAATGTCAACAATAACATAATTTATGTTTGACAATTGGGGAGGCTGACACTCAATCTCACAGATCACAAAAAGAAGTAAGAGTCTGTTGGTTGCCAAGAAAGTGTGGTAGTAATATTGGCACCAATGAAATCATCGTTAGGATACAATTCTGAGGTTACCATTTGCATTTCAGCAATTTAAGTTGACAACTCTTCGTTTATTTTCAAATAGAACTGCCAACTTGCTCATTGGAGGAAAGCTTCATTAGATCAACTTCGGACGAAGCATACATCTGCCAGCCTTCAGATACCAAAAGAAATGACGCGCATTAACTATCCTGATATCCGAAGAGATGAAAGCGTAGTGGATGAGTATCATGAAACGAAGGTAATTTGATATTTAAATACTACAATAATGTTTTCGGTATATTACGACGAGCCTGACCCTTCGAGTTTTTTTTGCCTATCAAATAATCAAATCTTGCAGATCGCTGATCCCTACCGCTGGCTAGAAGATCCAGACTCGGATGAAGTCCAGAAATTTGTGGAAGCTCAAAATAATATAACCATCCCATTCTTGGAAGAATGCAAACCTCGGGAAGCAATTAAAACTCGTCTAACTGAACTGTGGAACTATGCAAAATATGGTTGTCCATTCCGTCGGGGTGACCGATATTTTTATTTCAAGAATACAGGGTTACAAAATCAAAGGTATGGAATACAACAAATTCTAAATTATTTGGATTACGATTATTAATTTCTATATATTAAGTAACGAGTACATTGTTCATAGTTCATTGAATTAATGTGATATTCTGCAAAAATTAGTGTGCTGTACATGCAACGTTCGCTCGAGGAAGATGGAGAAGTGTTTCTTGATCCTAACACATTAAGCGAGGATGGAACTGTGGCAATTTCCACCTATGCCTTTTCAAAGAATGGAGAGGTGTTTGCGTATGGTTTGTCAGGAAGTGGATCTGACTGGATAACCATTCATTTTAAGAATGTCTTGACTGGAGAAAACTACCCCGAGACTTTACAGAAAGTCAAGTTTACAAGCTTATCATGGACTCATGACAATGTTGGAGTGTTCTATGGGTTAGTGTTGGTCATTTAATATAGCTTCGATCAAAATTCCATCTGCAAAATTTTAATTCTTTTTTACTTGTATATACAGAGATACTCGGACCAAGAAGGTAAAACAGACGGTCAGAAACCACTTCTAACGAAAACCAGAAGCTCTACTATCATCGCTTGGGCACAGAACAGTCTGAAGACGTTTTGGTTGTGGATTTTCCGGAGAATCCGAAATGGCGAATGTATGTGAATGGCATATTTTTTGTCATCCTTTTATGTAGTTAGCATCTCAAATCATATTTTTTTTATTTAGAGGTGCTGAAGTCTCAGATTGTGGAAATTACTTAATTGTATCGCCTCAACAAGACTGTAGAGACAACTTGGTGTTCTTCGCAGATCTATCTGAGCCATTGAAGTCAGGGTTGAAAACAAAACTTACGCTGACGCCTGTTGTGACCAAATTCGAAGCTGATTACATCGTAAGCACTAACCAGAGTTGTTATACCATTACTTATACCTGTCACCTATTTTCATGGCTTTGCGTAATGCATGTATATTCTAACTTGTATAATTAATTTTACAACAGTATGTAACCAACACTGGACATCTAATGTATTTCCGTACAAGTAGGGATGCTCCAAATTATAGAATTGCGACCATAGACTTTTCGAAACCAATATCCGAAACATCTTGGCAAACCGTCGTACCTGAGCATTCAAAAGACGTCTTGGACTGGACAGCTTGTGTTAACGGGTAACCGTCCGTTACTTTCTTCTTTTTCTGCATTCTTTTGCGTTTGTAATTTTATTGTATGCTTTACGTTTATAGGGATGTGCTAGTAACCTGTTACATTCAAGATGTGAAAAATACATTACAAATACGCAAACTGGAAGATGGTTCTTTGATTAAAGACTTTACCCTCGAAGTCGGAACAATAATGGGATATTCTGGAAGAAAAAAGACTCGGAACTGTTTTTCCAATTTGCATCATTTCTTACTCCGGCGAAAATCTTATACGTTGATTTAAAATCGGAATCCCTTGAGCCTAAAGTATTGCAACATTTACAACAAACCAAGAATAGCTGATTAGCTCAAATTGGGATTTTTATTGGCTAAAATATGTTTGCGTTTATATAGGTAGTTCGGGAGGTAACACTTAAGGGTTTTAACCCCTCGGACTTTGAGACAACTCAAGTTTTCTATGACAGTAAAGATGGCACAAAAATCCCAATGTTCATTGTTCACAGAAAGGTATTCTTTTGAGTCCGTTACAGTAGATATTGCCATATTTAACCCACAAGGTAATGTTCACAGTGTCACGTTTCAATATATTCAGGACCTTGTCAAAAATGGAAACAACCCATGTCTTCTCTACGGTTATGGAGGGTTCAATATAAGTGTACAGCCAACATTTTCTGTTACTAGAATTGTTCTCATGCAACATATGGGTGGTGTATTTGCTATTGCAAATATTCGTGGAGGAGGGTAAGATTTTAATAATTATACACTTTGTAAAAGACTGTAAAAAAGTGAAGTTACATCTCTCCTATGCTTTTTAAACAGAGAGTACGGCGAATCATGGCACAATGGAGGCAGGCTTCTAAATAAACAAAATGGATTCGACGACTTTCAAGCAGCTGCACAGTACTTGATTGATAATCAATACACTAGTTCAAAGAAACTGGCTATCCAAGGAGCTTCTAATGGTGGTTTACTCGTTGGAGCATGTGTGTAAATCAGTCCTGATTTATTTGGAGCTGCAATTGCACAAGTCGGGTAATTGGGCAAATTCTCTTAACTAACATACAAATAATAATGTACAGCCAATAATTAGTTGACATTTGTGCATGTCTGTATCGTTTTCAGTGTGATGGACATGTTGCGGTTTCACAAATTTACTATAGGATATGCTTGGTAATCGTTGTTTGATTTACACATTTAACTAAGTTTTCTAAATAATATTTCAACTACAGGGGTAAAATTAGCTTGATATAAAAATTGGATCGATGATCATGTTTACAGGTGTAGTGATTATGGATGTTCCGATGAAAAAGAACATTTTGATAACTTGCTCAAAATATCACCGATTCATAATGTGAAGCTTCCAGAAGATTCAAACGGTCAGTATCCTTCAGTATTACTTCTAACTGCGGATCATGATGATAGGTAACGGTCATATTACAATTAAGTTGAAAACCTGTAATTTGCATTTGTTTAATGGTTGTAATGATGCGTACTATCATAATCATAATTTTCAGAGTTGTACCTTTACATTCTTATAAGTTTATTGCTGAAATTCAAACAAAGGTTGGAAAAACCTCACAACAGGTTGGTTTTCAGTTTAAACACTGTACCATTATTGTACTTTATATTAAGATTAACATGTTGGATTTGTTTCGAAGGAAAATCCTTTGTTAATTCGGATTGAGACCAAAGCTGGCCACGGAGCAGGAAAGCCAACAGCAAAAATTGTAAGTATTCAGGTTTAAGTTTCAAAATATCTGTTAATTACTAAACATGTTTTACAGCAACCTGGCCATTTTTATTACTTAGATTGAAGAACACACCGATATCCTTTCCTTCATGACACAAACACTAGGTTTGGAATTTAAACAATAAGGAAGTAAAGTTTAATGTAGTAATACTAAAGTAATGATACAAAACATTTTGTAAGATATAATATCTCTTTAAATCTGAATATTATAACACTTTCATTCTTTCACAATAATCTGTACTTAGAGTAAAATAAACTCATTCATGTTGTGTGCCACCGCAATGACTGATAAATGTAGAACGTTTTCTATTCGCTACATCTAATCTAATTCATCGATCATGTAGAGTGCAAGCAAATACAAATTGTCATGGGCTCAACTTTTTTTTCGAAGTTTACCGAATACAGTTACAAGAAACATTCAATTAAAATGCAACAACACTTCGTTGACATAATGACTCGGAATGTTATGTTTTAACTTCGGATAGTGAGATAGTTTCAGCAGTCCGGAAAAACAAGTGTTATCATAAACTCTAGTTACAAAGTTACATGCCGTTACAAAGGCTCGAATTCTGTTGACTTTTTTGCTACGCTGTTTAAATTAGAATAAAAGGGTCTTTTCAAACTCTAGAGCCAATAATTGGAAAGTAAAACTTGGAAAGCATGGGTGAAAGTTTAAATATTTCATACCCTTCCGTTTTAAGGGATTCGAAACAGGTTACCCAATTCCAGCATGGAGGACAAGTACTTTTAAACGATGAAAAACAAACAATTATTCCATACTTTGTTGCTCAGTTATGGAACATTGAATCTTGGCTATTTTAGGCAATTGACCACTACCACTGGCTTGAAAATAGTAATGCTCCGAACGTCCTTCAGTTTGAATCCGCTCAAAACGATTTGACGCAAAACTTTCTCAAGTCCTGTCCACAGCTAAACGAAGTGAAGTCTATGCTTTTATCCGTAGCAATCGCTGTCATGTATCTGTCCAACTGAAGATGTGACTACTGGCCGCTTCTACTTTTTCATGAATAGTCCAGAGGAAAATTGCGAGTAAAAAAATTATCTCACTAGGATTTCTGACAGTTTGATGCTAGTAACTTCGAACTCCCTGTATCTGCCAACTACTGCCTTCTACTTGTTTACAGCTCCATTTATGTGAAGGAAGGTTTGAAAGGAAAACTCGTCTGCATCTTTCACCTAAAGATATTCCTGAAACTAACGGAAAGCAGTTTTTCGAATGTACAGTTTATCTTGGCATGGTGAAACCTTGGCATATGCATACGGTACACTTACTTCCACAATGCAGAAGATTCGGTTCAGAGAAACAAAAACCGGAAAAGATATTCGGAAGTTTTAACTAACGTTTTCTACTGACATAAGTTGGACACATGATAACAAGGAATTCTATATTCGGTTTGTAAATAATTTTTTGCTGTATTTTTACCTACGCCAGTTTGAAATGTATTTGTTTTCACCTTTCCCCTAATTTATTTCTTACTTTTCAAAGACTTACTTGAATTCCAAGAAAAATGAAGTCGGTCATCTCGCAGTGGTTTTTCATAGACTAGGAACAAAACAAATTGACGATCTCATATTCGTAGAGTTTCTAGACTCTCCTTATCTAACCCTGTACAACGAAAAAATAATATCCTTTCAAATATTATCCAACATTGATCTACCGAGATCAATTATTATGTATGCTGACATTAGGCAACCATTAGTAAGTTTAATTAATGAAATACATTTCTGTAGACAAGCCCAGATATCCGATTGCGGGGAATTATTGTTCGTTTACGCAAATGAAAAAGGTATCAATCAACATTGCAATTTTTTATATGGAGACCTAAAAGGTGTAGCCAAAAACAATTACGAAACAACCCCATATCTATTTCACCTTCTGGAAGGAAATGGCTAGAAATCCAAGTAACAGTGATTATGACTGCACCATGCACCATAAAGCTATATTAATCTATACATTATCGATGATCTTGAATTAATTTAGTTTTATTAAATCATGTTAAAAATAAATATAAATTTCAGTTCATAACACGCATACATGGGGCTACCCTATTT
>LJIJ01001544.1:0-41607 GCA_001718145.1 Orchesella cincta
TATCTTGTTTTTATTGTACTGCATTTCTAGTCGGAATTCTGGAATGTCTGCAAGTACTGATCCCAATATACTGATGTCGACGAGATTACCAAGTTTATGGAAACGCTCTAGCTCCAAAAAATCTAGATGCAAGATAAAGGATATCGAAAATTTTCCGAGAATGTTGTAATACCCAACTTGTTTGTATTCCAGCTATCTCCATAAGGTCGACAGATACTAGAGCACCAATACTGATCAGATTTTGCTTACAACGAACATTCTTTCTAGTGTTTAAAACTAGGTTTACATGATGCGATATTTATTCTTGAAGCGATTACACACATTAATGGCTTTCTGCTAACAAGAAGCCGTTTCAATAAAAAGTAACTGAATAGGTTTTGTCATTATCATCGGTTAGTTTGTAAATGTCAAACATCAAAGTTATAAATTATGTATGTACAGATATGGTTCCGAGATTTTTCTAAAGTACCGAAGTAGAAAGGTTCCGGTATAAGGTAATACCGGTTCTAAATCTGGTTCCAAGAAAAACAAAAACTACAGGGTAACTCTACCTACTACATGAACCAAGTGTATAAAATACCTACTACGTTTACCGGATACCTAAAGGTAACGATAAAAGTACCTTTACGGGCTACCGGGCTGACTTAAATTACGTTAAATTCGGTACCAATTATTCACGACTATCCTTTTTTTAAAACTGTTTTACCGAAATATTTAGTAAAAGCCAGTTGTTTTTAAAAGAAATATTGTGACTTTGAGAAGAGAAGTAAAAAATTATGATAAAAATTGATAAACCTTTTACGTTGTACCTTACAAATGCCTATTACCGATACCGGAACCCGGAAGGTAAAGATTAAAATACCTTTCTACCGATACCGACTACCTTAAGGAACTACTTGTCCCATCTCTGTGTATGTAATGGGTAAACTTATTCCCAACGAGTGAACATAAATGTATTTAAAAATGAAGAAAATTGTTATAATTCATATGAGACTGAATTGGTACATAATGTAAATAAGTGTATGCTTTGTACGAATTAACTACTTTGTTATTGCTGTTCCTGATAAATTAACTCAAGTTTGGATTGTCGTTTGTGTTGGAAGATACAATTTTTCCTGTTCTAATTATCCATCGTGAGTTTTTACTGTTTTTAAATAAGAACAAAAAAACAGTTGCAGAGAATCTTACTACCGAAATTTCGTAGAGTGCTATTTAGCAATGAATCCTTGTTCATCCCGTTTTCAAGGTTAATACATTTTACACGTTACCGATACCAACTCTTTAAGCTAAAAAATAATGTCAATTAGTAAGAAAGCATTTGAGGAATTTCTGATGATTGGTTTTCAATTACTGGATTGTTACTCATTCCCATTTACTTCGAAGCAAAACTACATTGATATAAGATTAACAATTAGAATTAACTATTCTATAAAGCCTGGCACCCTTAACAATGTTTTAACGGGCTTTGCTCGCACGCTGTGAAATAAGTAACAAAGTATAAAATAATACAACATTTAAAGCCCTTAAAGTAATTTTAAATGTAGTCATTGATTACGATCGGTGGGTTTCAGTGAGAATTTGGACGTAATGGTTTTACCAACACACCTCCGAAATTGGAAATCAGCATAGGGGTCGTTTTTATTCCCCGGATCAGTGTTTTTGGGCTCAAAATAGGTAAAAATACTTATAAAGAATTTTTGCCAAAGTCTTCCCCTTAGCACCCTCCAGTGCAGTAACAAGCAGGTTGTTGGCTTCAAAACGACACCTTCAGGTAAGGGGAAGGCAGTGGGAGACCGGAGCTATTGTGACTGAAAGGCAAGGAAAATGTAAAAAATTGCAAGGCGTGTAATTTTTGGGAATTATGAATGGAAGAAATATTGGGCATTTCCTTCATATAAAGTCAGAACTTCTTAAATCAATACGTAATTTATCAATAACGAGTCATTTTGGTGAAGTTTGTAAGCAAAACGTTTAGATTTTTCATGCATGCAAATTTTTATGAAGGCTTCCAACCACGATAGCATCGGTCTCCCACTGCCTTCCCCTTAGCGGAGGTGACGTTTTGAAGCCAACAACCTGTTTGATATTGCACTGGAGAGCCCTAATGGGAAGTCACTGGCAAAAATTCTTTATAAGTATAAATGCCTATTTTGAGCCCAAAAACACTGATCCGGGGAACAAAAACGACCCCTAAGTCCATAGAGGTACATTTTGGAAAACTTTCACCCAGATGGAACGCTTTGCATATTTCTTGCATATTTCCTAAGGGAACTGTGGGATTGGTTGGGGAAAAAATGATCGATGCGTAATTTGTACATACTTTGCAAGGGAAACTGAAATTTTTCCCACCTTTCCCACAGAGGGAAATTGGAAGATAACACAGTGAAAAATACACGCAATAAATGCAGGGGAAAAGTGTATGAGGATGTTTATCAACAGCCAACCTGCATTTGACGAGAGGGAAACTCCCATTCATCATATTCACTACTGTTAAACATATAATATGCACCGATTGAGCGCAGTTTTGCCCTTGCAAATAACAAACATTGAGGCGCGATTGTGTTGAACACGGCATGTTGTCATTGTGCTACACAAAAAAATCAAGTCAGTCTTTCTCTTGAAACGATCTTGCACATTTGCAACGAGCCAGCAAAGAGTGATCATATACATTGGTTTTTATTACAAGTGAAAAATAAAACTAGGAAGTAATGTATAGTGTTGTTTCATTTACTAATGAACAAGACAGCGTGGCTCTTGTTCCAACAATCTGGCTTAACAACACACAAACGAGTGTTGCTGGCCTCCCGGACCTCCAGTATCAAAAATTAAAAACCGAAAACCGCCTGGAAAAAACTGGAATGTGTTGCCTGTGCGTTTTGGCTAGCGGAATAGGTAAGTGAAATTTGTGAAAAGTGTGTAAAACGTCATTCCATAGGTCTTAATTGCTGAATTACCCTGTATTTTTATTTCAGATGATTATATCAAAGGAAAGGAGTTGGAGAAACGGGCGGAAGAGACATCAGCACTTGAAGTAACGGATATTGAAACCCCTTCATTGGGTCTCGTTAATACACGGGTCAAACGACGACGACTCAAAAGAAAATCAGCAACACGACAAACACCAACCAAACGGAGTTCAAGTGATTCTTCGGATAACCTGTCAGCTGAGGACTGTATTGAATCAGACCATGAACACATTCAACTCGCTGAAGGTACATTAATTGACGACGTAATTTATTTCCAAACCGTATTTAAACTTTAAATTGATAACAATAGATGTTCTAATTTCCTTTCCAGAAGCACTTAAGCACTCCATAACAGTCAAAGAAGGATTCAGCTCAGTTCCAGAACCCACCACAAGCGGTCAAAATTCCACATTGCACAGCCAACAACCTGGGTCCACAAAGTTCAATCATTCATATCACAGTCTTTCCCCAGCTGAACCTGTGTCAAACTTCTCCTCACGTTCCGGGCCTCCAAATCCAACTAGCTACAAGTATTCCCAAAATCAGTGCATGGAAACAAATGCACCATTGTTTTTCAAGACTTGCCGGTTTCCAAATCCAACGCCTCTAGCCTCTCAAACATATCGGGAAAATACACCGCCAGGAAGTCGCACCGTCGATGACGCTACACATCGAGAAAGTTCCGAAGCCACTGGCTTCCTTGTTTCATTCGCCGACATTGAGGATTTGAAAAAAAGGCAATCTGGTACGTAAATTATATTTATATTTTACCAGTCAGTATTTTAGTTTTGGAGTATTTTATGAATGATTTTGGAATTAATTTATTTCAGCCCTTGAACGGACTGTGGCAAATGGATTGGCCGAAATAACATTGGGAATCAACGAGCTTCTTAGTCGTTCATCAACTGCACACAAAAGTGTTCAAGACCAGCTGCAATCTACAATTCCATTTCAATTTCCACTGGAAGAACGGAATGGACTAGCAAACCTGGAGACTTGGTTGGCTACAACTAATAACTTCAACCAATTGGTAATCATGATTTGCAAATGTAACAAAATACTGTTTTTATGTGGCCTTTGAACTCTATTTTACCTTCTGTGGTTTGTGTAGGTTAATTTTTGCTCAGCATTTGGAGGAAAGGATTTAGGCAAAATTGTCAGAACTATTTTGGTGAAACTATTATCTCCCTCTCTGGCTAAAATTACAAATTACACTGGTCAAAACGATAAAATTGCCTTCGCTTCCTATCACAGACTTAGAAATGTAGTTATCAGTGAGTTCAAATAATTTATAATTATTACACACACACTTTTTATGTTCGCTTTAAACAAATATTTCTCCTTTAGGTTCTGCTCGAAATAATGCTGGACATGAAGGTACAACGGACGCTCAAGTGGAAAACATTTTGAAGAACTTTTTTCGAAATGCCAGAGATTTAGACGGAGGGAAAAGCATTCGGAAACATGGCATCCTACAGCAGCCGGCGTCGAGTCAAGGAGCAAGCTCAAGTGATCCTGCAGTCACTCCGACGAGAAGTAACTGAACAGTACTCCCTAGCCGACCCTTCTCTTGATGCTGATACTTCCAAAGACTTCAGACAGGATTTCGACGCCCCAGCTGAGTCGGTGTGCGATGTAAATATTTTAGATAATACAAAAGTATTTGAAAGTGTTGCGACAGAAAATGTAGTTTATAGTTCTATTATAGAGTTACAAGATAGTTCTGTAGACATAGGTTTAAATAGTTTTTCTTCAAATTTGGCAAAATGGGCAGTAGATTTTAATATAAGCCATGTAGCATGTACCCATTTGCTTAAGCTTTTAAAACCTCAAATAGTAACTGAAAATTTACCTATCTGCTCAAAAACTTTGTTAAAAACACCACGGCATTTACAAATTCAACACATTTCTGGGGGTAACTATTATTATTTTGGCATTAAGACATATTTAGAAAAAGCAATATTAATGGAAAAGTCGAAGTTTCAGTTTCCCATAATGGAACCGTTAAATATTTCCAACCTTTTAACTTTGTCAATTAGTACCGATGGGATTCCTATTTGTAAGAGTACGGCTTAGGTATGTGCCAATTTTAATGAAAGTTGATCAAGTGAGAGCGGCAGGCCCTTATTTATGTGCTTTATTTAGTGGTGAAACCAAACCGTCCTCAATATCAGAGTTTATGAAACCGTTTTTAGAGGAACTAACTAATTTAGAAAATGAGGGTATTGAATTTGGTGGTGTACATTATTCGATTAGAGTTAGTAGTGTTATAGCAGATGCTCCTGCGCGTAGTTTTGTAAAAGCAATCAAAGGTCACACAGGTTATCACAGTTGTGAAAGGTGTATTGATGATGGGGAATGGTGCAGTAATAGAGTAGTTTTGTCAACCACATCGGCATCTAAAAGAACGGACAGTGCTTTTAGAAACAGGATAGATTCTGACCACCACACTAATGAGTCTCCCCTCAACGTGCTTAGAATTGACATGGTGTCACAATTTGTGCTTGATTACATGCATCTTGTGTGTTTAGGTGTTACAAAGAAACTACTACTTTCGTGGTTAGCTGGTCCACTTGGTGTTAGATTACCTTCTAGATCTGTCAAAAAAATATCAGAGTATTTATTATATTGTAAAAAATTCTTTCCAAATGATTTCTCAAGAAAGCCGCGGTCACTAAAAGACGTTCACAGATTCAAAGCCACTGAATTTCGCCAATTTTTGCTTTATACTGGCGTTACAGCTCTACGTGGCATTTTAGATGAAGAAAGGTACAAACATTTTTTATTATTCCACTGTGGGATTAAAATACTTTTAACTAACAAAGCTAGTGTAAAAGAGTGGAATTATTTGGCTAGACTTTTACTAGAAAAATTTGTGAGTTTAATTCCTAAATTATATGGTAGTCAGTTTCTGGTTTACAATGTCCACAACCTCTTACATTTAGCGGATGACGGTACGCATTTTGGAAATTTGGAAAACGTTAGCGCATTTCCATTCGAAAACTTTATGCAAATACTAAAACGAATGATTAGAGGTCAAAGGTTGCAGCTTGAGCAGGTGGTAAAGCGCGTGAAGGAACAAGAATATGTGAATGAAATATTTCAGTCCATAAATACCGATAAGAAAAAGCATTTAAGCAAACCTCTAAACAGTTTAAGTTTGACAACTTTGTGTTAACTAAAAAACGAGGTAACAACTGTTTTGTTACTAACAATGGAAGAATAATGGTAATCAAGTCAATTGACCAGTTAAAAGGAGTTCTAAATTGCAAAGAATATACTTCTAAGGATAGAGTTATGTCATTTCCTGTTGACAGCTTTCTCGTATCAGTTTGTAAAGTTAAGGAACTGTCCGAGCGGCTTGTACATGTTAATATTACAGATGTTTTTGACAAATGTGTTCTGTTACCAATTAGTTCATCGAATGGTAGTTATTTGTGTCATAACATGAACTTATTCTGTATTGGTCCGTGAGATATTTTAATAAATCAAATTTTTCAGCCCTATTCGTGATTAACGTTTATAGTGATTTAAACGAGCATAATACTTGCGGAAGTTCCGAAAAATCTGCACGGTTTTTGCTGTGCGTATTTTATGCGAAATATGCATACCGGTTCCCTCATGGGTAAGTTTCAGAATATGCGCAGTGCCCACACATTTCCCACATATTAATCTCATGCTTATCCCTTGCGGGAACAACTTCCATTTCCCTCTATGATTTAACACAGAGCTTCCCTCGCGTAAAATGCGCAGAAAATGTCAAAACGTTCTATCTGGGATGTTTGTTACAGGGTCAAGGGCGTTCATAATACTAGCGTTGTTCTGGCATTTGAGCTGAGGGACTTCGGACGATATGGGTATGCTAGAATTAGAATCATTTTATCTCTTAACATAACGTAGTACAAACTTCACATCGTTTTTTCAATACAGACTAATTCTTCCACCGGAACAAATTAAGTAGGTCATTTACATTAGTTGAATATAGCCGTAAAAACTGTTACATACTTTAATTTATGTTTCTAACGAATTCGTATCTAATTTACAGACCAAGCGGCGTCGAATTCATGGAAGGATTCAAGGAATTAGTGAATCAGCTTCGTAATAGATTGGAGATGCCATAAGTAAGCTATTTTATTAGTAGCTTTTCAAACTTTCAAAAATTTGGTTTTGTTGTCAAAGTTTGAAGAAAAAATGTTTAAAAGTAACTTTCTTTAAGTGTTTCATGATAAACTGCAAATTTTAAATTAGTTTGATTGAGTTTTTACGTGGAACTACATTTTATAAGTTTGAACTTAATTCCATCCCACATCTTCATGTTGAAATAATTTATTCATTATAATGAATAGAAGTTGAGAGTTTTTGAAGTACCACATAAAGTTTCCCAAGTTTACTTTAGTTGCCCAACAGATTTATACTGATGGACATACTTGAACTAAAACATGTGTCGGTTTCTAGCCACATATTTTCCTGTTTCAACTTAAATAAAACAACAGGTTAATAATATCATGGAAATTTAAAAGACTGCATTGTCATATATTTCTGATGCATTTAAAATCGTCATCCATTATAACAATAATATCACGGAAATCTAACTACTAAATCAATATAACACAGGTGGTCAAAAATCTGGCGAGTGCAATTTAATTAGTTTTATTATTTAATAGTGAAATATTGACAGCAAACTTAATCATTCTAATCTAAAACATATAGCGTTAAAATGTGTTGCTGATCTATGCAAACTAACTTTTTAAATACGTTTTTTAATTTGACAAGAAAATGCGACAAATAAAAACTTGTACATATCAATTGCTACCATTTGTATACAATTGTCACAATAACTGGAGACTACTCACTCACATCTACAGCAACCTAACCATAGTGAAGATAGAAGTGTGGAATTTCCATGTGTATTTTTCTCGTAACTTGATAAAATGTTCAAACTTTCCTCAGATTTCCCTCATTCACGGCAGTTTTTAGTTGTCTCAAGCCCTGCAATTAATTAATTCAAATAATGTTACATAAATAAAATAGAATATTTGACAAAATACCGTTCATATTTTAGTCATTAACCTCAGTTGAGACACAGATCGAGAGCGTCTCTGTCTTATAATTTGATTCTGAGTTTTGTTTGCCAATACAACAAACACGTGAAAAGAATGAACCCCTTTTTCCATGCACTCCTCACACAAATCAAAATCCGGGCATTGGAGACATTTATACTGCGTCCCAATGATTGGGTACTGCTCGCAACCGTCGCAAATGATATGATTAGCAAGTACCACTTTCTCCTTCTCTTTCATCTTGATCTCCACCTTTTCCTTATCACCAGTTTCCAGTGGAACGCCAACGGTCAAAACTTGATTAAATTCCTCCTTCCTTGATTTAATCGTTTTCTTTCCAGCCTGCTTCTTGTTCCTTATTGTAACCACCATATTAACATGCGTGCGATTGATGACAAACAACTTTCTTACAAACCGCAGTGGAATAAGAATAGGCGAGGCTTCCAGGTGACATTTTTCCTCTCGAGCATCAGCAACTGGGATCGTCCATTTAACAGACGGCAACTGATCGGAAGGGCCACCAAACTCCCAAGAAGCTTTGTAACATCCTTTGCACTCATTTTCCAGTACAAATTCCGCATCATAATTTTCCTCCTCTTCATTTGCTTTCACCTGCTTTCCCCACAGTTTGATGCAGGTCCACGTTGCACAGTCTGTGTCAGCATCTACCTTACCAGTTATGAGAAACAGCGGACCTGCGTTATTTTCTCCCTCTTCGTTATCAAAACTATATAGGACCGGTCTCCAAATACTGTTTTCTGAGGAGTCGCTAAGTTTAGTAATGCCCATGAGGCTGATGCGGAGTCCATTCTTGCCACGACCCACTTCTGACCCGTGTTCTTCCACAAAGTGACGTATGATTTGGGAGCGCTCAGCGTCCAGCTTGTGGACATATTTGCAATGTGCAAATCCAAGCAGTTTGCACAGCTGGATAGAATCACTCCTAAGAAACGGTATTTGAGTTAAAACCAATAGGTAATATAATAATATAATGGATTTTTTATTTTCTTACTTATATCGACATGTTTTCACGTGCTGGAATACCTCCTCCCGTTTTAGCCTTTCGAGACAACCCTTTTCCTTATAAACACAGTCAAAAAGTGTGTTGTCTTCCGGTAATGTTGGAACATTGCCACCTTTACCACATTTGGAACAGACTGGAAGATTGGTTTTGCAAAATGTGCAAATTGTGTGAGTATGTTTCTTCATTTTGGAGACAAATGTTTGCTACAAACTTGACTTGAGCTGCCTTTGAACATAATGTGTCAGTGGGAAGGAGAAAGTGACTGACCCAGCCCAAGCAAAACTGCGTTGTTTTCATTCTCGTTTGTAGGTACATGTTTCCAAGCGGAAGCTGCATCTTTGGTGAAGCAGACTTACGTACCTACTTGTTGTGCCGATCGATTTTTGATGCTCAATGCAATGCAGCTGTCGGAAATTTGAGAGTGTGAAAGCAAGCTGCTGGTGAAAGCAGAACTGCGAAGTTAGATGAGATGTGTATGCTTTTGCAACAGCAAACCAGGAAAAATGTTTATAGCGCAAAGATGATGCTTTACGGCGAGCTCTCGATGCCAACTAAAAAGGCATTTTCACCTATCCAATATGAAATTGAGCGGAAGAAATACATGATTTCCCGTGACATTTGCTCATATCATATTCTGCCTAGAGTGTTCCTTTTCAGAGCTATAAATTCCACAATAGCGTTTCTTTTGCACTTGTAGTAAAAAATTATGCAGTAACAATGCTACACTCCTTTGTTTCATCTAATTATGCTATATTTACTAGCTCATATAGCTTTTCTTTAAAGAAAAACATATTTGGATTTTTCAGTCGATTCCCATTTGACTGTAATAGAAGTGCTGCATTGCACCGAAACATGTAGTTAATATAACTAGATTATATCACTAAGGTTGAAACATTATTAATTTATGTAAGTTCATGTTTGATAATAAAACATTCTTGCTGTTGTTTACCTAAAATCTAGATATACAAGTTTCATGCTGAGTTTAGGTTTGATGAAATCCCAACAAGGCTTGTACATAACATTACTCATCATATCATTCCATTATTCATGAATAAATTTTTATCTGAAACTACACACAACGTTGCAAAATTTACACAGAGTGTATTCATGTATAATGTGAAAAGAAAAATTGATAAGCGTTGAGTTATTGCTTATATGCTCTCCTTTCATTTTATCCTCACTCTCGTGCTCCTTGTCATATTTTATTTAGCATTACAGTAATATTTTGGTAGGTTGCAATATTATATATACATGGATGTATATTCGTTCATAATAATGTTGTAAGTTATGAGCTCAGCTATGTTTGAACACATTCTCTTATCATGAATATTTACAGAGCAGAGATACATAATGCATACCCGGGCTCAACAGTCGCCTTTAATATCGACTGTTTTTTTCTCCAACTGAAGTATTACGTTACTTCAATTTAATTATAATTACTTTTCTGGCATTTTATTATGTTTGGGATTTTGGGTAACCAGATTCTGAATTTCGGTTAAAATGGAATCAGAAGGTACTGAAAATGATAATGACGCTCTTGTAGGAGGTGGCAGTGAGTAATAATACATAGAAAAATTACAAAAATTTGGATCGATACATACTTCAAAAGATTTTTAATCAGTATTTTTGCTTACAGGATGGGGTTACATGAAAATTGTAGATATTTTGACCACTTGTGCATCATCTAGAACACTTTTAGATAATGTTTTTACACTTGCAAGACGTCTTGAAATTCCTGTGGCTACCCAAAAGATTTTAGAGCGTCGACTATCTGCTAACACTGCTGAATACAATGAAATCTTGTATGATATCTTGGAAGCATGGCGAGGATCCAAATCGAAAGGGGCAAGTATATTTGCGCTAGTCCGTGAGCTGGAAAAGTGTAAGCTGCAGGACTGTGTCAGGTAACGTTTTGTAAACTAATTAGATCAGACGTAAAGTTTCAAGTTGTCATTAATAATACATTTTATTGACTTAAGTCACGGAAAATTTCCAATTATAAACAGATTCCTTACGAGCCCAAATGTCACAAAATGAAAAGACCAAATCGTACTTGCTGTTATCAGCTTGTGAGATCACCGAGTCCCATTCATGGAAGGACTTATCAGATGAAGTAAAAATTGAGATGAGTGAAAAGTACATTACGTACCAAGGAAACATCCTAAAACTTGGGCAGTTGAGCCGAGAAGTGCAAAATTTAATAGATGGGAAAACTCTAAGACAACTAACACAAGGGGAAATCCCTACAATTGTTAACAACCAAGTTCCTCCCCAGCTGCAATACTATATCCAACGCCGAGTTAAAAACAGATTCACTTTAAAGAAAGAAATTCTTATCGATACTGAATGCAAAGATGTGCTGATAATTCAGGGATTGGAAAGGCATAAGCTCACTTCCTTCGTAGAAGACTCATTTACAGACGTATCTGGAAATCAAATTAAAAAGCTGACGGTTCGTCTCATCTTATTAGAACATGAGATAGATTTTGAAAAGATTTGCAAACTATCAGACGTCCCCGTTCATTGGATCATCCACGAGGACGACGTTTATGAATGGGTGAAATCTTCCGGCTCTGTTAAAATGATTCAAAAATATGTAGACCAAAAAAATCAGGATTGTTTAGAAGAATCCGACTTGATTTTGAGAAAAGACAAGGTAGTTGTGATATCAGATTCTCCCGGAATGGGCAAGACCAACCTACTTGTAAATCTCGCAAATGTGATAATGAAGGATGACAACACACTTCTTGTCCGCTTTATCGTGCTTCAAGAATTCCTTCGAAAACTGTACAAAAAAGAGAATACAATTGATAACATTGTGGCTTTAATTGCTGAACAGTCTTCAGACAGTGAATTTGGGAGAACGCTTGTTACTCATATTTTGAAATTCCAACCTTGCGTTCTGATGTTTGATGGTCTTGATGAGGTTCTTTTAAACCAGATTTCAGCAGCAAAGGAAGTCTTAAAAGCAGTAGCAGCTTTGAAACAAGCTCAGATTTATGTGACTACACGACCACACCTGAGGGATGAACTGGAACAAACCCTCCACGTGCTTGGGTACACAATAGAGCCTTTTGGTATTCCTGATCAGGCCGATTTTTTGTCAAGGTACTGGAGTTCTATAGGGATAGACAGAAACGAATCCGTTCAAAAGTTTGCTGACTCTTGCCTGCAAACGTTAGCCTCCAAGATGACAGATTTTGAGAGAAATATAGCTGGAATACCGCTGCAGTGTAGGATTCTTGCGGAAACGTACGCAGAAGATGCAGAAAGATGTTCAGTTGTGGGATATTGGGATTCAAATTCAATCGAAGCAGTTTCGTCCATTTTCAAAATGTATGAGAAACACATGAAGATGCGGTTCCAGAAAATTTGTAACGAAGAATCCCTCTTGAAACGCGTTTATTTGTTTATGCTGAGCAAAGAAAATCAATATAACGTTGTCAAGCGAGCCCACATGTATTACGCCCTCAAACTCATGTTCCCGGAAGAAATTGACCACTTGCTGCCCTCTAAAGTACTCATTCCCTTGCATGACCTCTGTGGACTGGGGATACTTGAAGCCACTCATAAAAATGACATCCGGTTTGTTCATCGCACATTTGCTGAGTACCTCGTTGCATGGTTTGTGATGGAACTTGATGACAACGAGAAATCAAATTCTTTTATAATGTCTCAAATATTCAAAACTCAACGTGAAGATTCATCCTTGCACTTCCTACCATTTGAGAAGTATTGGACTGGAGATAATGGAATGCTGGAATGCTATAAGTTCAACTTTCCTGTCATTTGTCAATTCATTAATGGATTAGCTGAAAAACGTTATATTCACCAAAGAGATGGGCCATCAGTACCAAATTTAAGGTACAGCAGTGAATTTGTACCAGTTTACTTTGCCTGTGCGCGCCAGAATTACATTTATGTCCCACTTTTTGCATCCAAACTCTTCAAGAACGAAGTAGATAGTGCATGCAAGGAAATAAGTATGAATGATTTAGTTTTCATAACATCCCAATACTCTGGCATTGAACTGTTGAAAATATTCTGTCACAAGCACCATGATTTAGTCTGGATGTTCTTTGTATCATTCGACGATTATAATAGCGTCGATGACTTTTTATTGACACCGTTGCATTTGGCCGTTCATCGGGGACACTACAATCTTGTCGAATACCTAGTTAAAAAATACGAAAAAGAGTTGCCCGATTTACGTTTTTTATTTCATATGTGTGTAGCTGGAAGCCTCGGAGAAAACTCAGCTATACTACAGGAAAAGAAGCAGATACTTAAGATGCTTTTAACTAAAAGCAAGCAGTGGCTAAATGAACACCTTTCTCTCTGTTGTAATCCGTCAACTACACCCTTATTACAGGACCAATGCAGTTGGGAATTGCGAGAATGTCTTATTGAAGCGGGTGCAGATGTCAATGAAATTGACGATGAGAGTTACACTGCACTCTACAAAATTGCAGACGATCACGTTTTCCACCATCCCGCAACACCTGAATGGTATCATCGAGTTGTTTCTATTTTAAAGGAAAATGGGTATCGAAACTTTCACAAACTTAGACTAGATGGGTATTCTGTTGATACCCCACTTTTCTGGGCTGTTCGGGAAATGGAAGTGTTACCAGATACGGTACGTTTGTTTCAATCTAATGGCGCTGACTTTAATGCGATAGAAGATAAGGAAACTCTCCTTTTCCTTGCAATTAGGAGAGGACGATCCGCTAGGCTAATTGGCCAATTGGTGGACAGCGGTGCTGATTATAAATTTGTAAACTACCAGGGGAAAACTGTTTTACATTATTGTGTGGAATATAACCACTCCGAGGCTTTGGAGTATTTTCTGAAAAATCATCAAATCGATGTCAACGTCAAAGATAAATTTGATGAAAATACAGCTCTACATTATGCCGTGGTAGAGCGTTCGGGTCGATATGAATTCATGCAAAAATTGTTAATCGAAGCAGGAACTGACATGAGCTTAAAGAATTTTTGGAAGCGAACACCATTTATGGAAGCGTTTGGAAGAGGTTTTGGACTTACTTTAAGTACTATTAGTCTTATGAAGAAACATGGTTTAAATATCAACAAACAGGTTGCTTTGGAAGTACTTAATTCCTTTGAACTAAGATTAAAGCAGAAACTTATAGGCGAAACGGATTTTGGAGATGATATTCACTACTTGTGGCGTAAAAGTGAGCAACCAAAATCAGAATTTTGTTGGAATTTGTAGAATTGTAATTTTTTGCGAAATTTTGTATGCCTTCATTTTATATGACGGATTTTGTATTGTTTTTGTGGTATCAGCATTGTAGTTCCATTAAATGAAAATCATCAATAAATAGTCATAAAGAATGTTTAATGAAATCAGAAAAACCAAGTAAATGTTTTATAAAATTGTTTTGCAACTGCCTGCACGATTGTAATGGGAATAAAGATTTAAACTTCATAATAGCATTTTGAAAGATTATTAAATTTAAGTTTTATTCGCTGATTTGTAGTTTGATGCTTTCTCCGTCCTTTATGCATTCAAGAGATCAATGACTGTTCCCATTTTTGCCGATCGCGTTTTCACAACGAAAAAGAGGGTTCTTTGCAAGCACCACCGCATCAAAATTGCAGCTCGTTGTCGATTCACTATATGAAATGTCCCTGAATAGAAAACTATCGGTTTGCAAGATCTACAAATTGCCCTTGTCAATTTCTTATCTTTCATTGACGTAGTTGTCCAACTGGCTATAATTTTTCTAGAATGTAGAAGTGGTCTACTGGCAACATCCAATGCAATTACCATAAACACCACGAGAAGGGAAATCAAAATGACCACAACCAGCTTGGCAAAATCAGGAATGGATTCTCCTAAAATTATAATGCAGTAAAGACATGCTATGAGCATAACTCCTCCAGTGAAATGAATGTTCGACCAGAAGAACTGCTGTAGGCAAACGTTGCATAGATTTCCCAAAATTTGAAGCGTTCTGTAGGATCCCAAGAGGAAACGTTGTTTATCTCTGGCTTCATTTTTTGTTTTCCTAGAAAATTTGCTGAAATGAAACAAAATTAGATTCAGAAGTAGACAAGACCCTTTTTGTCTTGATTTTACCTAAGCGTTTCCAAGTGAGCATTGAGATTCATAAGCAACATAATACAGATAGCTGCCATCGTTCCCGTCGCAAAGACGCATGGTAGAGTTGCAATAATTTCCAAAATGTATAAAAATACTCGAAAAGGTATGGAATAACCAACGTTTAAAAGCATAAAAGTTCCATTTTGGCAATTACTTTTAAGCAACAGCACATGGTTACAAGGTAATATTGCCGTTACGAATGGTACAACGAGCCAACTTAGCAACAAAACTGCTGCTGTGTAAACAATAAGCACATTACAGATTCCCTTTGGCTTGACGCCAAACTTTTGCAGGTTGTTTAAAACAATACAGAAGTCATACTGGACTAAATAAATTCCCAAAGCGTTCATAGCTCCTGCTAGCTGAACAGCCGCAAAGTATCCTCGTAGCACTGCATGCTGAATGCGAATTGTGTTACCCGAAATTGAAATGAAGAATTCGATCACAGACATGGAAAAGAAGACGAATGAGAGAAAAGCCATACTTCACAGCACTTGCTTCTCTGTTTTGATCTACACGAACTGAATTTCATTTTCTTACAATCGTAATAAATAGGTAGAAGTCCAAAAAGGTTGGCTAATTGAAGCTGGAGCTTCAAAACCCAAAGGCTAGTATTGTTGGCACTCATTGTTGTTCACTAAACTGTTATATTCGTACTAATATTTTAGAAGGGCACGACGTATAACCAGAACTAGACATATACTTCTAGAGTGAGTTAGACATGTATAATTCTGTATTTTCCTTCCATATTGAGCTTGATTGGCGTGTTAAAAAAATTACTTGTTGACAGTTGACATCAACAGTCTGTCCTGTCAAACGGTGTTGACTAAATGAAAAAATTTTTGATTACAGATATTTAGCTTTAGTGCATAGAAAATATTTATAGCTGGATTTCCTAACTTTTCTTATAAGTACCCTCCATACCTTTAGTTCAAAATTGGCCTTACTGAGTCATGACCATAGAATTTGGGAAACTGCAAAACAACTCATTAATAATGAAACACGTGGTCGTAAAAACAATTATTTTAATCAAACCGCTACCTTCCAGCGGCTTCAACGATGGGTCGTAACTTTTTCAACGTTTTGCTCAGTACTGGCACACATTGAACGATTAGCCAAAGTATAGTTCCTAAAACTTATTAGTTGGAAATATTTGGCTATATTGATTATTCTACGGATTTCAGCAAATGACGTCTGAAATCGTGTAGGTAACTGACATATAAGATTGATCATAATCGCCGAAGAACCCGTTGAAGCAAGTAATTTTCTTTTACATGGGTTTGAACATTCAAAACAGTTAATTTGATTTTAGGATATTCCGCACTGTTGACTGTCGCAAAATTGCATTGAAATGGTATATTCAATCTAAACCGGTGATAACACTACATATCTACATTCTACATCAATTGCATCCCTCGCCTTTTAGCAAAATAAATCACCCTTACCTTTACAATAAATGTTCGTTTTTAATTAGATCCCAGCCTTATCAATCCTATGTTTATGTAATCAACCAATGGTGACCTACTTTATATAGCTTTGGTTTTGCAGCTGGCTGATTATTATTATGAGTAACTTGCGAACTGCCACAATTGTCTCGAAGGTATGTACGGATACCATTGGTGATGAATCGGTTAGCTTATGAAGAAAAAACTACATGTCAAAAGGTATAATTATTTATGAAAATGCAAGAATCCAAACTAAATTATTCTACGGAAATGCTTCACAATTCATATTATTACTTCTGACCTGTTTCAATACCATGTCTTTTGTTGTCGTTTGTCAAATATGAGAATGGATATAATAATAATATTAAGAACGCAAATTACAAAACACTTAGTTAAGTTTCATATTCATTGGTACTCCATTGAAACGATTCATATTCTAGGCTTTTCTCAAAAGTCTTCTGAAATGTTTAACCCACTGTGGTTCGAACTTACGTTTCCTAAACAATGTCGATTTCGATAGTAAAGTCTGCTTTCCTATTAAAATTTTGAAACAATGAAGAATGTACATTTTATTAAAGTAATGATCTATTAATTCAATTTCAACCTGTTTATAAATACGCACAATACATGAAAGTGTATAAAAATAATTTCCTAAACATTGAAAAAAATTGCATTATTTAACATTGCGTGGCTCTAAAATTTATATCAGGAGATTTTATCTTATTGACATCATTGACCTGGTACATCTTCAGATTTAAAATTGCAAGATATAATTAAAAGTTTATTTATTGAATAAATAGTTAAATAATTTGTTCAACTGAATCATTTTACAAGCAGCAATTTCATAAGCATTCCATGTGATTGTATACAGAAATAGGCACTGATGAGTTATTCAGTTAGCCATTTAGACCTGTTTCTCGCAATAAAAAAGGGTTCTTATTCAGCTCACATGGTCTCGAGCAATAGTCAATATTTAAGTGGAGTCCATTTTTCTTAATTCAGTCATTATAATGACTGAATTAATAGAGCCCATGTTGTTTCCACATATTTCATACATGGTAAAATGTTAAACTATCAAAATGGCTGTGAATTTGTCTACAGATTTGCTTTGTGTAGTAGCATTATATTGTGAGTTGGCAATGTAATTGATAAGGTGATAAAAATCATGTGTTTTCTTTTTTTTAAATCAATTTCATGTCTATTTGCAGTTTTATAGACACAGGCTGCTTATTATTATAATTGGTAAATTAAAGTTAAAACAAGAATGTGTAAGTGTTAAGAATTATTCTAAATAATTCTTAAAATTTTAATAGACCATATCACTTTTTAAATAAATCAGGAAACTAAAATGAAACCCACAGCTTTTCCTTCAATAGAAGTACAAATTTTTAAAATTAACTTAATCGAGTATACGTTAACTTAAGTCGGAGGTCAAATAAGGGTCACTTGCTATTTTGTGCGAATAAAAAACTATAGGGCATTGATTTTCTGGCCTTAGAGGGTAGTTAATTTCACCATCCTTGAACTTCCTTAATGCCTTAACCTAAGTTGTCGATTGGTCAAATAAGAGCTTTAAAATAATAATTCATTCAGGTTCCACTTGTCAGTTAATAAATCCAACGGGGTTTTAATACATAACATCGACATCCACATACCTTTTCTACACGTTTCATGTACATACTTAGAAGTTAGAACCTAAAATAATTATACCTAGACTGGACATATCAACTGTCACAAAAGGTCCCTTGTATAAATAAACCACAGCTACATTACATTTTTATTTTAGCTATTTTTATGGTAATTTTCTTAAACAGCACAATTCTTCAATCTAGTTGCTGCTGTTTGAAGTACAATCTATTAAAGTAAAATACCTAAATAAATACCTAAATTAAATTATTGTAAAGTATTACAATTTAGTAAATTATATGAACAACAACTTTCATTTTAACTTAAGGAATAGAAATTTTACATTACCTATTTTCTACATAAGCGATGAATATTGTTACTTCACTTCAAGTTTCTATTCATGCGTCTGCACACGCATTGTCATTACTGCGCTTTAACAAGGGGTTTTCTTAGTATTTACGTAGCGCAGCAGAATAAGAAAATACTGGAAAAGCACACGGTGTCTTAAAACGCCAGAACAAATTGAAATTCCGTCCGTAGACTTATTTCAGTTTTTAAAATTTCAAGAGAACACGGGATATTGCCATGCTTCTTCATGAAAATTTACTCTACAGCTTCAAAATCCACCTCAAGTTACAGCGCTACTTTGCAACATGTCCAATTTGCGTTGTCGAAACAAATGGGAAGCTGTTTGCATCTGTTTCCTCAAAACAAGAAATATGTTGGCAATGGATAAAGCTTCTCTGTTCATTCATATTTTTGTTGGTTCTTGGAATTCAATTGTTGCAGAACCGGGGCGATGAGAAATTGGTAACAGTTTTGGAGAGTACGATGTATTTCAACGGAATTGTGACCTTTGCTTTATTCAAGGCAGTGTTCCTCCAACGACGTCGTTTTGTTGTTGAGCTGCTCAACTTTGTTTTGGAATATGAAAAGCGTACAAAAAATTCGTATATTTACTCAGCAACAAAAGAAAAGATAGTAATTCAGCTTACCCAACTTTTGGCGCTTGTTGGCACTCCCGTATTGGTCGCTGCCTACTCACTTCAACGCTGGGTGACGCCATGCACATCTGCCTTGTTTTTGTTTAACTTCTTACCAGAATGTTTGTCATCATCATCGACATGGAGATCGTCGTCTTTGGTCCAGCTAGCTCTTCAAATTCTTGTGTCCGCATATCTGCTCATTGATTTATTTGGAGGCTTTATGTTTCAAGCCGCGCAACTAATGTACCTCCAATGCTGCTGCTTTCAACAATATATCAAAGTCTTACGAATGAATTTGCTACAAAACCCGTTTCGGCTAACCGAGCTCCTTAAGTTCAGACAACTCCAAATTCTGCTCCGATTGTACAACTGGATTCAGAAGGATGTGATGATTGTTGTAGTTCTCAATATGTTGCTATTCACCTTCATCATAAGTTTGTATGTTCTCATTCATTTGAGTACAGAAGATAAGGGCATATCTATTCCGGAATTGATGTTTTTGTCTTGTGGGTTTCTGGAAGCTTTTGTGGCGATTGTAGTTGGATTTGGATCCTTTGGTAGGTTTCACAATGAGTCGAATAAGATGCTGGTGTTCTTGAGAACAAAGCTTCTACCATATTTAATGGACAAACATGTTCTTCACAATGGGAAACTATACGGTAAATATGTGAGCTCGTTTAGTGAGCTTAAAGTTTACATTGGATCAGTTAATTATGTTGAGAGCGTTACTCCTATTGTCATGCTTCACTTTTGTTTCGATCAAATTGTGAATTTACTATTGATTTGAGTAATTTATTTTGCTGTATAAAAATGTTGTTTGGCAGCAGAGAGAATGGTCACACAAAAATTGTCGTGAATGTAGAATATAACCGTTTTATTTTTGTAATCTATTATTACCCTTGTATAAATTAAAAATAAACCTAGGTTTACAATTATTATTATGATTAATTAACAATTACAATTATTTTAAACTTAGATAAACGGTTGTAAGCTATTATTACAAATTACAATCTTTTTATGGGGATAACTTGTGATATTTGGCCATACTGGTTGTCCCGAAACTATTATGTTTTAAGTACATGTAAAACGTTTTGTATTATCAATTTAGGAATCGTTCATAAAGATTGGTTTGTTTTGTACACATTACAAACTCTTTCAATCTATCGAGGTGCATTAAAACATTCAAAATTTGCTTGCAAGAAATAAGTATGCTGAATGTTATTAATGTGTTCAGCTTAATTTTTGTTGTTTATATTAGCAAACCGACCTACATCGTTCTTTTTAATTTTCTCCTCGGGCACAGTCTTTCAATGATGCATGCTTTAATGCATAAATGAATTCATGATTTCCATCCACGTATATGACTATATGAAATTTAATTTAATACGTCCAAATTGCGGGGACAGTGATAAAATGACGATACAAAATACGACAGTCGAAGCGACGGTGTAAGTTGGTATTATTTTAACGAGGCGGGTTCCTGCGGCAAACTTTTTATCTGCGATTTAGCTGAAAATTTGCAGGATGATAGATTTTTATGCGTAGATTACGAATCTGATGCAATCAGATGATCGGTTTAGCGATTGTGGCACCGCCCAGAGTGAAAAAACGACGGGAAAACAAAAATTCCCGCTGTTTGGAAATCGGAAAATCGCTAAACCGATCATCTGTTTACAGATTCGTAATCTACGCTTACAAATCTATTATCCTGCAAATTTTCAGCCAAATCGGAGATAAAACGTTTGCCGCAGGAACCCGCCTCGTTAAAATAACACCAACTTTAAATAAAACAAAAGCATTCAACAACAATTTATTTATTCATGAGAAAAACTGGGAAAACTTTTTTGCATTAGAACCTCAGCGAGAACATCAACTGGGCCTATTATTTCAATTCCTAACAGCATTATCCGTAATCATTTTTTTACTAAAAATTTCTTAAATTGTGGCAAAACAATGCAAATATTACCACATTTGTTTGGAATTTGAAACTTACAAAGCTGCATTAACTTTTAATGTACATTCTTTGCCAAGGATTTTTTATATGATTGATTATCTATTTTCCAATTATGAATAATAAGTTATGAAAAAAAAACACGGTGACGACGGTGACATATAAATCATAATTATTTTTAGCTTTTCATGTTTATTGAACCACCTGTGTTTATCTATAAACATGCGACATACAAAATAGCATGAACTCTATAAGAAAGAACAACGACCATTAAAACATTTGTCCAATGATATGGCATGCTTGTAATTGCAACATATCTCTGTACGAAGACAATACAATACATGATTGTGCGACAGACCACCCATTTGAATTTTAGTCCACGTTGAATTCCCTGTTTAGGAAAAGAGAAAACATTAGTATTTTTTGGAGTAGTAAATTACAATGAATTGTTTTTAAAATATAAAAATGCCTACATTTTCAGTAGCAACGATGAGGAACCAAAATAGGGAAACCTCTGCACACAACCACAAGAAATTCCCAAGAAATAGCACTATTGATGCGGCAAGTGTTCTGGCGACAAGGAACGAGCTGAAAGATAAGATTCCGATCGTCTAATGAATAAAAGAAATGTATAGAATTAGGAACGGGGTTAGATAAATATTATCAAAAGTTGGAGAATATTAATATTTTACCAGATCAATTATCGCAATGCATCTGCACACCTCCATCATGTTCCAGTTGCATTAAACTACTCAAGAAGTAACTTTTGGAAAATTTTATTTTCTAACTATGAGCTTTTATTAAGTTTGTCATTTTCAGCAAACACTATTTATCGTTCTTTGAATAATGTGTCAATGGGCGAAAAGTTTGGTAAGTTTCCAAGAATATATGCATTGTAATTTTTCCTGGAAATTTTACATAAAACAACTTGCCAAGAAAATGACGAAAGTCATGTTGGGCAAATCTAGAATTTCTACACGATCATAATTGAAGTAAAGGACCGAAATAGCGGCTGATCAAATTTGAAAATGTATGACTTAAGCTTAATTAAAAGCTACAGTTTTGCTTGTCAAAGACTGTGATGAGAATGAATTTTATTGAATGTGCTCCTTAAACATCTTAAGTGTTGGTAGTTACTTTTAAATTAAAAGCAAATTCACAGTTTGTGTGATACAAAACTCAAGCATGACCAATGGCGTAAGTTTTTCCACGTAGTTGATGTCGCCAATATTAACCTTAAGGACGTTAAAGGAGCTCACGTATTTTTGAACTAGTCGTTTCTCATCATAACCAGTTTTGCATAAAAATGTTAGCAAATTTTCCTTCATGACTGCAAGTGTTAGCAACGACTCGGTGTGAACTCCTGCAAAAGCTCCGAAGCAAACGAAAATTTCCAAAATGGCATCAAGAAGTATGCATGAGAAGAACAGCAGCCTAGAGATGGTAATGCCCTCACTTCCCGTCCCCAAATGGATGAGTGCATACACACTGACTACAAAACTCAATAAGGTCACGTTGAGAACAGTGACAATCAGAACATCCTGCTGAATCCAGTTGTAGAGTGACATTAATATTTGAATTTGTCGATAGTGTAACAACTGGGGCAATCTAAACTGGGACTGTTGCAAGGATTTTCGCAAGCAGCGGATGTAATGCCGAAAGCAGCAGCTTTGGAGAAACCAAATCTCCGCTACTTGGAACAAAAACCCTCCTACCCAATCAACGACGAGCCAAAGTGAGAACATAATGTGGATTACTAGCTGAATCAATGATAACAATTCCCATTTTAGAACTCGACGCTGATCAGGCAGGCACTCGGGTAGAAGTCTGTATGCTATTAGAGCAGGAGTACATGGATTATTCCAACGCTGAAGCCCATATGTCATAAGCAGAACTATGATTCCCCCAAACATGCCATATTGTACTAACTGAATCAAAAACTTGTCCTTTGTTTCCAACCGGAAATATTGTCTTCCATTGAAACCTTTTTCGTATGCAAGAATTAAATTGAGTAGCTCAATTACCCACCGCCGTCTTTGAAGAAAAACGGCCTTGAAGATGACAAAAGTAAGAATTCCAAAGGAGTAGAGCAAACTTTCCAAGACTGTTATGAGTTGACCCTTGCCCAAAATTTGAAGTGTCTGAATCCAAATTGTAGTCATGAAAATGCAGGATATGAGGAGCTTTGCCCATTCCCGCTTTATCTGAGATTTCGGGGATTGAACAACAATTTGCTTTTTCTTATGGTCAATGAGAACCAATGGTGTAGTTCCACAGAAAGTTTGAATTTTCAAGTGGAACTTGAAGCATTGTAGCAAATTCTCTAAAAGAATCATCACAAGAGCTATAACAGAACGTAACAGTGCAACGTGAAATAACAGCTGAAGGAAGTTTGAAAACAGCAGCTTATTTCTTGAACGGTACGTTATTTGCTGCAACTAAGTTTTTGTGACGTTGGATGTGATGTGGAGTTGAGGGTTGGTATGAAGATGATGATGATTACTTGGGAGTAATTAATATGCGTAGATTGAAACAGAGAGATTGATTTTGTTACTTGAAACTTCAATGATTTTTACTACCGTCAATTGTAAGTGATTTGAACGGAGACTTGTAATTACTTGAATCGTAGGGAATATTAATGGTCAAGGTCAAGTTTAAACAGTAAAACGGAGAGTAGTTTAAGGTAAAATCGTGAAACGGAGAATGGACGAAGAGTCATGAGAAACATGGCCTTTTTATAACCTCATGAAAAGCTGGACCTTTAGGCATTATCACAGTAACAACATGAGCATGAATGAATACATAATTAGTTGGGAAGGACAGAGCTTTGAACATCGATACATATTAAATGAGAATGCAAAGTCTAAGCGATTGTGGGACCGCCCAGAGGAAAACAAAACTTCCCGCTGTTTGGAAATAGAAAAATCGCTAAACCGATCATCTTATTACAGATTCGTAATCTACGCATAAAATCTATCATCCTGCAAATTTTCAGCCAACTCGGAGATGAAACGTTTGCCGCCGGAGAGTGCCTCGTTAAAATAAAACCCACTGTACATACAAAGTAAAAAGGTAGCTCGGCTTGTGGAATATAACAAAATCCTTATGGGACGCAACATTTCTTCTGCCTGCAATTCCCACTTCCTGTAACAACACAGTATTCAGAATTGAACAAATAGATTATGTTAAGCCTTGCGTAGGCAACAAACAAGGTCTCACGGTGTGATGGAGTCACATAACAATTGTTTTTACTAATTTACTAATGTCAATCATACTTGGGTATTGCTTGACGGTTGGTGAAACATGAATGACAGGTGTGACGGAATGTCATCACAAATCTATCAGAATTCATTCAATGAATCAAAATTGATTTCAATTCCGAATGTTACAATGCAGGAATGCTAATGATTAATAATAATAAGTCGCATTGTGGATCCAAAACACGAGTCATGTTAATTCCCAGACCTTTCATCTCTTTCATCGCTGCTGAAAATAACTGATAAATGATTCACGAGTTCACGGCAGAAACGTGTTTCGTTTCAAGACGTGAAACGGAAACGAAAAGGACATCTCTGAAAGGAACCGTTTCAGTAAAATTTTAAACGTTTCACCCTGGGAACGGAACGAATTTCCGTTTCAGAAACGTTCCTGAAACGTTACCAGCACGGAGCACAACACGTGATGAACTCGTGCAGCTGTTATATTTTCTTACAACTTCATTTCTGATTGCTTCATATATGTATGACATTTATGCATGCTAATTTTTTAAGTCTAATGAAAAATCGTTGCCCTTAAAAAGGCCTTTTGGTAGTTACATACAATTTTATTTTAGGGTTCTCAAGGTTAAATTCGGAGAAGTAAGCTTCGTTGAAAAAGACTTCCATTGTTATCCTCGACTTTTGTTTTATGTATGCCTTTTAGAAAATCGCAATGTAAAACATTGTTTATTATGTTTCATAAAACCAAGGATTAAAATTTTGAATAAAACGTATGTTCAAATTATCTCAATTTATTTCACACGAATCAGTTGTAAATTATACATCAACCGCATTGGATTTTATTTAGTTTTACTATTTAGTTTAAACTCCTAAATCAAAATTTGGATAAAATGGTCCACAGGAAAATCGCACTGATAGATCTGGTAAGCCATAAAAAACGTAAACTTGCATGAAATAAAATGCTTCAATTTTTTGCAAGTATTTTTGTACATTTCAGACTCTCGCTTTTTTTTACTGCATAACGGTTGTCATTGCCAGAACCCGATTACAATTTTATTTGCTGTGTGCGTGGAGTTTCTTTTGGGTTTGGATAGAATTGAACATGTTTCACCTTCTTATCCGAGCAACTGAAAATGTAAGGTTTTTACTATTACAAAAAAGACAATATATTTCTTGCATTATTTACATGTGCTATGTTATTCATTATTATTTAAAGGGGGCTCCACCCGCTATGAGGAGAAGATGGTTGTTGATACGGACGATAATGTCAATAATTTGGTTAGCTTCAAAGATCGCTACATGTTATGACATTCCAAAGAATCACTTGGTAGATGTTCAACTGGGTTTCCTCCTTTTCTATAGAACGCATGAGCTCTACCTGGTTTTCACGCTTCGCGAGTAGCAAGCTAATTGTTTATTAATTTATGCTTAAATACATTTTCTTTGGTTAAAGATAAATATTAGTTTTTCCACGAACTGTATTATGTATTTCTACATTAGTAATAAATTAACAATTCTTCCAAAGCAAAAATCAAGCAGGACAATAGGAGTAAAATTTTCTACAAAATTGACAGCTCCAATCCGAGCTTTGAGTATCGGGAATGAGCTCACATATCTTTTAACAAACTTTCTCTGGTGATGATGACTGCTGTTAAGATTTGGTAGCAATGTTTTTCTCATAAATGTCACAGTCAGTGACGACTCTGTGTGAACTGCAGCCATTGCTCCGAACCCAACAACAATTGCCAAGAAAGCATTCACACAAGCGCATGAGAAAAATAGTAGCTGGGGGATTGCAATTGCATCTTCCTCTCCAAAACTGAAATAGATGAGGGTGTACAAGCCCACAGTAAAGAGGAAGAGGGCCATATTGAGAAGTCCAACGATGATCATATCTTTTTGAATATAGTTGTAGAGCTGAAGCAGAATTTGAAGCTGTCGAAATCTGAGCAGTTCACACAATTTGAAATTTTGGTGGCTGAGGTACATCCGTAAGGATTTCAGGTACTGTCGAAAGCAGCAGCATTGGAAGTAAACCAGCTGGACGCCTTGGAACATGAATGTACCGCATAAGTCCAAAAATAGCCAGATGGAGAACACAATTTGAAATGCCAGCTGAATTTGGGAAGATGTCGTCCAAAATGAGGCGTTGCATCCATCCACGCATTCTGGTATGAAATTGAATAGAAACAGGGCAGAAGTACATGGATTCATCCAGCGTTGAAGCCCACACAAAACGGCCATACTAGAGGGAGCCGCAATGGCGCATAATTGAATACCCTGAATCAACAGCTTTTCCATTCTTTCCAAAAAGATGTATTGCTTGTGCTTCCCATCAGTTTTTAACCGCTTTTCATATTCGAAATTGAAGAACAACGGTTGCATTACAAAACTACGTCGTTGCAAGAACACCATTTTGAGCAAGATAAAGGTAAGAATGGCATTGAAGTAGAGTATGCTCTCCAGAATTGTTATGAGTCGCTCTTTGCCCCAACTTTGTATTATCTGGATTCCAAGAATGCTGACAAAAATGAAGGAAAGAAGTAGTTTCATCCATTGCCACACAATTTGGTAGTGTGGAGATAATGATATAACATGTTTTCGTTTTGTTTCAACGCATGCCACAGGCGTCGTTCCAATATATTGCAGGAGCTTCAAGTTGATTTTGAACAAGCGGAGTAAATTCTCGTGTAGAAACATTTGTAAAATAATTAATTCTTCTGCTTCTTTGTTTTAAAAAATACAGGCTATACTGAAGGTAGGATCTTGTGCAAGTAGCGTTGACTGGCAATTCATGAAGTTGAATGTATTATAAGATTTTACGTAAATAATTACCTCGCTAAATCATGCTAAAACCTATTCCATATCCAAACTCGGAATGGATTTTAAAGCTGTTGCAGTTAAGTGAAAAGGCAAGAGTTTTCGGATATTATTGTCGCGTGGTTAAAATACTTCCCAAGAGTTTGGTCTACAAATAGATGAAAAGTTATCGTAAATTAAGAGCTGGTCACTCAATAAACGTACATGAGCTTACTGCTTGAAACAAAATTGTGAGTGTGAGTCAACAAATATAGTTCTAATAGTTACGATTTAAGCTTTTCTAAGTAAGTAAACTTTTGAAAAGTTGAAACGTTTATTATATTCGGAGGTTGGCCCGAAACTAAAGTTATTAGAAATAACTATACTACCGAAAGGTCCGAACAAATAAAATTAACTTATCGCCCTTTATTTTCCATAAAAAAATTCGTTATATATAGGAAACAGGGTCGACTTCGATATTGGGGACATGTGACCTACCTTGTGACGCTCCTTACTTACTACTTGTGACTAGCCTTGACGTTACCAAGTGTGACCACTGCTAACTGGACCGTCCCGTGACCTATTCTGTGACCTACCAGTGTGACGCTACTCTGTGGACCACTCTTTGTGACCTAACCAATTTTTTGGCAGAAAGTGGGTGTCGGCTTAAGCTAGGGAATTTTATTTAAAAAACTCAAAATGAACCTAAATTTAATTGTCTGAACTCTCGTTTTAAACCTATTTTATCATCACAATATAGCAAACAAAAGATATATCTAAAGACAAACGTAAGACTTTGTTAGGATTAGCCAAACATTAATTTCGGATGATTTAAATTATAGCGCTTATTTACTCAATATTGGGATGAAGGTGACTTCATAGGTATTCTGCCAGCTCGTTTGTTTTTTAGATTATCTCTAAAATAGAGCAGTTATAAATTAAAACCTCACTTGATGACAGGTAATAGTGTGTGTTTCATTGGAATACTTGCATTACATGAATTTTTGTTATAATATGCTAATATATACGTTAAAATCAGCTGGTTTGGGTACATAAATTTTTTTTAATAACATTCGCTACGATTATTCGATTATGTTTGCTATATTGTGAAGAATAATAGGTTTAAACGGAGTTCAGACAATAAATTTAGGTTCCTTTGAATTTTTAAAAAAATTCTCTAGCCTTGCGAACACGTTTCTGCAAAAAAATTGTAGGTCGACAAGTAGGTAACAAGTAGGCTCACAGGTAGGTCACAGGTAGGTCACATCTTGGTATCCCTCGCGGTTGGGCCGCGGGGTGGTCGGTGGGGGGTCACATGGTTAGGTCACAGTAGCTAACAGTAGTCACAAGTAGTTCACTGTCACCACAATAACGAGTTCTGATCGCGAATCAGTATAGTTCCGAAAATGCTCAACCAAATAGAAATTACTTATTCACTTTATTTCCGCATAAAAAATTCAATTATTCCGATAAGGAGATCAGAATATTCGAAAGCTCACCCTATATAAAATACTTATCCACTTCAATTCCCAATAATAAAACCTTGCATTTTATAAAGAATCAGTATATTCCGAAAGCTTCACACAACATAAAATTACTTAAATTCACATTTAATTTCCCATTATAAAATTTCTGTTCGGAACTCCAGCGAACTTATGTTTTAATGTATGTATTTTGGTAACATAAGAATTCCTCTTGATGTAATCTATGTGACCACAGTTTTTTCCTTGAAAGTTTGCCTTATAATCTCTTGGTAGGCATGTTTAATGTGTTTAATATCTACTTCTAAAAGATTTGGTGTATCTCTGTGCCAAGAAAAGGCTCTGTGTCCTACATCTTATTTTATGTATATCTTATTTCGACTAACATTTTTTAATCGCTCACATTTCGATCCTCAATACGCAGTACAGGTTTTTTTTACTCATCTCGTGTCCGCAGGAGTTTTCTGTACAGTTTTCTTTGTAACCTTGATTATGGGCATTGACTTAAAATCATAATTCAGAAATTCTTCATTCCGTATCCACGCTCGTTCCCTTTCTAGACAATGGGCAACACTTTCGTTTCCCACTCCATTTTTTTCCACCTTAGTTTAGAGCTTTTACTACAAATAATATCAAACTTCTTACATTAAAACTAAAACCTAGCCTGTTTACCTGCTCATTTATCTACTTTCCTAACTACCATTTCATTCGATCTCATGATTCAAACCTCCTACCTGCATCACCTAAACTATCATATTACCTCGACAAAACTCTAGGTCCCACCTTTCCTGTGGCGTAATTTCATTACTCAAAAGTTATTATTTTCTGGCAAATTCGAATAGATACATACGAACAATAAAGTTACATGTTTTTATTCGCAACACCCCAAAGCTTTCCAACAAGTCACACAGAGACCGACTTGTTTATTATGTTTGTTAGTATCTAATTTTAACCCTTTCGTGTTAAATAAAAAATAAGTTAACTTTTCGAAGTTTGTCTTAACAACTGCTCATTTTAATTTATTGGAGGACAAACCATATTTTGTTATTGAGCTGAACGGTATGAACTTAATGAGTTTTTAACTAATGGAATTTAGCGCATTTCAAACTCTTGATTTTGTAACATTTGAAAATAGTATTTACGTATGATAAATTATTTGACATGTTTAAAATAAAAAGGGGTTCATAATATAATATATGTTTTAACCTTCCGCTTTAAGTCGAAATTGTTGTTGACTGTTCTTTATAACAATTCGCGAATGGATCTCATGTACTATATCTTCCTGCATTAAAGTAATAGCAATATTTTAATGAATCATGCTATATTAAATATGAAATGGTAATTTAAAAATTACAATCTAGTGATTCCTTATATATAATAAAATGAAGCCCACTGTTTCGAATCCTAAAAAAGTAACAAAAAGTCCAAGAATATAACCATCAATTAATTTAATAATGTTTTGATGCCGCTTATTCGGATCATTTTTTACAGAAGAAAAAATTCGCATATTATTAAGGATGCGTATTGAATAAGTAAACTCAAGTTTGTTTCCATATAAATTCAATTTGATCGCATAAAATTTCATTATTAATTCTTATGACATGATAAATTATGACTTCCACACTATTTACACCACTGATTAGTTTCAATTCGCAAGATACCCTCCATCAACAGACAAAGCACTGGTCCTGTGATTGGAAGTGAGATTGGAGGCAGAAACAGGGTCGTGTTGACAATGTCATCCATTGGCATCCACACGACTCCAGTTGGCGTTTTGTCTAAAATAGATTGAAAACCCTTGTCGACTAATTCCAGTTCTTCCTTGTTTGCATATGACTCTGGGCGATTCATGTCTGTGTCAACATTTCCAGGATACGGAATTAACGCGGATTTTATGTGGGCCTAACTCCACGCCATGGTTTTGGTAAGCATGTCCAGGGCTGCTTTTGAGCAACAATAAAACAACCAGGCTCCGGTCTTTGGGCACTAACAGAAGACATGTTAACAATTGAGCCTCCTTTACCCCGTTCTATCA
Organism: Orchesella cincta; assembly: GCA_001718145.1. Taxonomy (NCBI): domain Eukaryota; kingdom Metazoa; phylum Arthropoda; class Collembola; order Entomobryomorpha; family Orchesellidae; genus Orchesella; species Orchesella cincta. Next base: position 30,725 of record LJIJ01001544.1, read on the forward strand.
TCTTCTTTGCCATAATCTGGCTGACAACCAGGACAGCCTTCAATTGATGTTGAAATGATTTGCAAACGATTCCGTAGTTGCGGTTAGGAATTCAGTGGGCTAAAATTCCAGCGTTGTTTATAACGCAGTCCACTGTTTCAATTGGTTCCAGAGCTGTTTTGATCGCCTCTGTATTGGCAAGATCAACACAGATTGGAATCACGTTCGAAAACTCTTCTTTCAACTTTTTCAAATTGTCAGGGTTTATTGAAAGAGCGTATACGATGGCCCCTTGAGCATGTAGCTTGCCCACTATCGCACGTCATTCCTATGGAAAAAGTAAAACTCAGTATTTTTTCGTAGTATTATAGGAATAAAATCAAGAAATTACTCGACCAGCTCCTGCACAAGGCACTTAAAATCCTTGGAATTGACATTTTAGAAAAATATTTTTCTACCTATCAACAGTTTTCACGCTGTAGAGAAGGAAGACTGTGTATTGTGTAAAATTTAATACAATTTGAGGCAATACATAAATAAAATGGGTTTGATACAAAAAGAGTGCAGTGCAGCAGAGAATAATTTGTCCTTGACTTTGACTTCAACTCAATGAAATTCATGAGAAATTGAGATAAAGCAGAACAAAACACAACCAACCATGCACATGAAGATATATGCGTGCCTAGTTAGTAATTATGCATGTGGTGATCGTCTGCCGTCTGCAACGAGATACTTTCATGAGACTATATTATCATTATCATGCAATGCTTGTATATGCTAGAATTGGTAATACAAAGTCAAGTTGAAGCTTATTTTTGGGCATCAATGGAAAAGAACAAGTGTTATTTTATTGACATCTGGCATGAGTCATTAAAAACGTAAGTTTCATTGCAATATTCATTCCAAATCAAGTCACAACTAATTTTCACGGTGTTGGCAAAACAGATGAAGCCGTGCAGGCCCCGACACACGCTGTATACGCAAACGGTACATGCAATTGTAGCTCCAGGAGCAGCAACTCCCCGGTTGCCGTTGCAGCGGCAACTCCACACGCTGCACAAGCTCCAAATGTCACTTGACATCCATAAATGCAAATGGATGCTGCCACTGGTCCACCCTCAACCTGGGTCGGAGAGCTTGTCAACAGAAAGGTGACAAGGAGTACCATCATAAATCCATTTCCGGTCTTCATCTTTAACCTATAGAAAAATCAATTTTCAAAAATCTTTCAGGATTTAGAACTGGAGTAACTAAACGGAATCATTACCTTATTGATGAGTAAAGATCTCCCAGTTGTGAATATTAGTTGCTACGTTCAGCTTTTAACGACTGTTGTGGATTCAAAAATTGAAACTGTATTTATACACCTCACGTAATCGATCTTACTTTAGTTTTTTACAAGTTCAATGTCTCTTGACTTTCTTCCAAGAAGAATGCACTTATCTCAAGTGCCATTTTAAATGATTGACTGCTCTTCACTCTTCACTACGCAAATATTTCTTGTTTGGCTTTTCTCAGTTTTGACCTTCGTTTGCTATGAAAGCACTTATTTAGGAATTAAAGAGTAATTCTGCACATGTTGGCTAGAGCTTTTTAAAGCACCAGATTTTCTTGATTGTTTTGCTTATTGCAAACATTGTTTATAATCAAACTTTGACACTGGCTTCAGACAAGAAAAATTTATGAGTGTTTTTAGTCAACCGAAAGAAAGGAGCAGTCAAAATAAACACATAAACTTAAGTCTTTGCAGCAATGTTCATTTAGAGCAATCGGAAATATAAAAGGATATATCCATTGAATATTAACTTTAGCATGGTTATGCATTGAAATGAAAACATATAAAAATTGCAACGTGGGCAATTCTTTAAAACATCTGTCATCAAATAAGAAAATTATGTAGTCAGATAACATAAAAGTCACGTTTTGAAGGTCAGAGGCTAACCCGTGGGAGCAATCACCAATGAAATAAATCGACAGTGAGTTTTAAGCTTTAAAATTGCGAGTGTCTTTTGCTACCTCCCATAACATTATCTTTGTATGATGTGACCTATGATATATTTTTGGTTGTCTGATAAAGGCTAATATTCAAATCTACATTCATTTCTCACATGCACAGAGCATACTAATTCACCATCAAACCACCTTTGTGAAAAATTGTGTGACGAATGGTTTTTTAACTACATGTTACAGTTTGCTGTGGAAAATTGCATCTGCATGTTTACAAAAGGCCCTAGGTGATCAAGTATTATGCATTATTTAGATAGCAAGCATAAAATTTTAACCACGTGCCAGTTTTAGTCACCATTTTGCATGATAGCATTATTGTATTTATCGTCAAAAAATGCAGGAAAATACAGCTTTAACCATCTCGAAAATTAAATTAAGCTCACCAAATTACACATTTTTTAGTCATTCCGATAAACGTAGCAAAACGAGGATATCTTCTTATTCTTCTTTACTGACAAGCAGAGTAAAATATCACTTATTAACCAGTCACGCATCCATCCTGTTGACCTCCCATTATAAAATATGGGCTTCCTTATAATTAATATAAGAAGATTAATATAAAAGTTAAGGTGGAACTGATTTACAGCTTTGTGATTTTTGAATCTACACATAAACTGACTTAACAGTTGAGAAAATCATCTCCAACTTAAAATAATATTCAATATAGGTTGCATGCAATATGCATTGGCGTAATGCGAAAAACTGATATATGATCCTATACTGGACCTGGATGATATGCGTAGCTTAAATTCTAAGCATATTATCCTGAGTTTATATATAAACCGTACATTTTCAGGCTGATTACTTAATACATTTCCGATCGGAAAAACAAGAGGTTGCAAAATGCCTCAATCAAAAGACTCATGTAACAACGAAAGTGAGTGTGTTGAAGAAACCCAAAAAAAGGAGATATTATACGATGGGTTCTACTATGACGTGACAAACTTTATCCAAAGACACCCTGGAGGTCGTGAAATAATTGGTTACTTTACAAATCCCGGTGAGGATGCGACCGCAGCAATTCAACAGTTTCATGCCAGATCCATTGACAAAATTCACGGTATCATGAAGTCCTTCAAACGTCGACCAGCCACTGAAATTGCAGGTAATTGCTGTCACGATTGAATATTCAATCCCATTTAATATATCGACCTAAGGACACTTTTATATTTAAATTAGACAGCTACGTGGACCAAGAGACAAGGGAGAAAAACCAAGCGCTAACGGAAGACTTCACGAAACTCTACATGGAGCTGAAAGCGGAAGGGATGTTCGAACCCTCCTATTTTCACGTTACCCATAGAATTGTGGAAGTAGTTTTGTTTGCACTTCTAGGCTTTCACTTTGTTACACAATACAAAAACATCCTGATTAGGTTTTTAGGGTGTGTTGTGCTAACAATGGCGCAAGGAAGAGCAGGGTGGGTAATGCATGAAGGGGGCCACCTTTCCCTGACAGGAGTTCCCAAAACTGATCGACTAATTCAAACTTTCCTTGTCGGGGTGGTGATGGGCTGGAGTGGTATATATTGGCGACGTCATCACTCTCTCCACCACGCAATGACGCAAAGGATTCGTCGAGATGTGGATGTTGAATTGAGCCCACTGGCCATCATCAATATTGACGTCCTCGATGATCCAGTAAAGGATCAAAGTTTTATACAAAGGAATCAGATACTTCTGGCTCCGATCTTGACACTCGGCATGTTTTTTCATACCATCATTTGGGAAACTGCGAGATGCCTTTTAAAATATAGAATCAAAGCAGAGTTTATTGCAGTCGGGATCCACTATCTGGTTTCATACCAGCTTGGTTTTTGGCCGTGGTTCCTTGCCCATTCGATGCTAATTGGGTATTTATCCCTGAATTTTGCGCTATCTCACACTCATCTCCCTGTGACGAGGAAACCCACGCATTGGGTAGAACACGCTCTCATTCACTCAGCAGATGTGGAGCAGCGTCCATGGTGTGATTGGTGGATGGGTTATCTCAACTACCAAATTGAGCATCATTTGTTTCCAACAATGCCCCAGTTTCGGAATAAACTCATTGTGGATCGGGTTAGAGCCCTTGCTCAGAAACATGGGTTGCCTTATCATGTTTTCTCCTACAAGGAGGCTGTGATAAGAACTGTGAATAATGTTATTGATGTTACCAAAAAACTCCAAAACCTTAACCAACAATAAATTCTTTTAAATTGACAAACGAATTTAATAACTTAAATATGAGCATCGTGTGAGGATGACGTGAGGTTGGTTACTTGTAAGAGGAAGTAGCAAACCGCAAGTTCAATTTACTTGAGAATACTTCACATCCAAATAATTTATTACAGGCTCCACACGCAGCAGCATAAACCACGAAACCATGCGTTAGCTCATTATCTCTGCTATTTTGAGAATAAATTATGACGTATCTTAAAAGCCACAGCTGGAGAATCTCATTTCTTTTGAGTTGAAAAAAAGGAGATTGCTAAACTAATTCATGTTGTTTGCATGTAATTCAACATGATTTTTCTCTGGGTTTCACTGCTCTACTTTTTAAATGGGATTAGAAAGGTAATCGTTTTTGCAAAAAAAAATAGATTCATGTATATTTAAATGACTTTAGTAACTCATTTTCTAGACGGAATGTCAGGGAGGAATTGTATTCCAACCTTTCGTCCGAAATGGAGATGATCCCGACTATTCCACTTTGTATACGAAAAACGATGTGAAAGTAATGCTGGAGTTGATTTTGGTGGATGATTTTCACTTCGTTGCTACCTTGAGTGTGGGAGCGCCTAATGAGTCTTACAAACCTGATTCCACCTGGAAAAAATGTTCAAGCAGTGTCCACGCTGCTGTAGCAGCCGCAGAAATAAATAGGGAACGACAGGGCAATCTCCTCTTAATTTATCAAGGCTTATTTTTAAGCTATGTGAATCCTGTTGAATCTGAAATTGAAGTGGCTTTTGAAATGACCCAAGCTGCCAACAATATTTATAAAGGAACCGTTCCTGGGCTGATAATTACGCAGAGTTCATTTTGGCAAATTTCCAGTAGATTGGAAATTGTCAGTAATATTTCAGCCAGAGCTCAAGCAGTGGGTTTGAAACTTGGGGTTCGTATTTCTGATTGTAAAAGCGCAATTCCTACTCTTGACAGTTGGCACCAGAATACATTGAAATTATTTCAGTTTATCATTTGCGAACGAACCCCAACCAACTCGACAACAATTTCTTTGGGACCTCGACGTTTTAAGGAGATGGTTACAAAAGATATTTTGAAGGTAGAAAATGTAGTAAAAAATATGGGAATAAAAACACAAGTAATATTGGAAACCGGGTGGCCAGGAGATGATAAACTTGGTCAACATGCAACAGTTGCTGATATGTTCATATTTTGGAAGCTGATTCAAGATTGGTCACTGGCTAGGAAACGAATAGTGTTCATGAATGAAGCTATTGATAATCCTTGGCGAAATGCTGAAACTGTCAAAGTTGAAAATTCCATTGCCAACCCACGTACAAATAGTTTGTGGGGTGGACATTATGGTCTCTGGAAACATTTGGAAACTGAGGATAACTCTAAAAAGGCGTATGTACCAAAACAAGCAAATTCTACTCCAAATTTGGGTGAAAATGGAAGTGGAGGAGGTGTTGTTACTCGAGCTTTTGTGGGAGGTGGTGGTGGAGCTGTAGCTTGTGCTGATGCTGGGTTTGGCGTAGTTGCTTGCTCAAGTGCTGATGGTAATGGAGTGGTCGCTATTGCTGGAGGTCATGGTCGTGTTGAGCATGGGGTCACAGAAAGTGGAACAAACACGGAACTAATTATCGGATCAATTCTTGGCTCTGTGCTCCTTGTCTTAATAGTAGTAATTGTCATGATTGCGCTGTTGTATCGTAGAGTAAAAAAGTTGAAAAATAGTAAATTAAGCAAGGAAGAAATTCATCAATTTTTGAATGGAAATGGAAGGAATGTCTACAATGAACATGGGATAGAGTCCGGAGAAACCGACTGGGAAAGAGGACCATACAACAGAGAATTGGAATTGGAAAAACATTCATTTTCCATTGGTAAGATGTAATTTATTTGTTTATATCAAATACATATTAATTATTTTTATCTTTAGACAAAGGATTGCCTCTGGGAAGTGGGGCATTTGGCTCTGTTTATAAAGGACGCATTTCCGGAGTAGAAAATGAAATCGCATTCAAAACAACTCGGTCTGATTGCCCAGCGTTTGCTTTGAGGGGACTTCTCTCTGAAATCAAAATTTTAAGTCATTTGGGGAAACACGAGAATATCGTTAGCATTTGTGGAGCTTATACTGCAGAGTTGGAGAAAGGAATAATTTATGTTGCTACAGAACTCTGTTCAAATGGCTCTCTGGAGAAATATCTGAGAAACCTCAAAACAGATCCAATCCCATCTGCCGCGGTGCCAACTGAAACACAGCTTTTTAGGTGGTCCTTGGAAATAGCGACTGCGATGGAATACATTACTTCCAAGAATGTAAAAAATGAAAGAAAAAAATTTAAATTTGCAATTATGTATGACTTGCTTTTGAATGTCTTGTTTTTTTGATCAGGTCATTCATGCTGATTTGGCTGCAAGAAACGTGCTTTTGACTTCCGACTTAACTGCCAAAATAACTGATTTTGGTCTCTCCCGACGTTTGTATGAGTACACGGAGTACGTAAAACATAATCAAGAACCTCTTCCCTGGAGATGGATGGCTGTGGAGTCATTAAGGCGATTGGAATTTTCAAGCAAAACTGATATGTGGGCTTATGGGATTACTGTCTGGGAAATATGGTCATTAGGGGATATCCCTTATTCTGGCCGTTCTTGGGATATCAATTTCGTCGCTGAATTGGAAAATGGAATGAGAAATTCGAAGCCTTCTTTGATGCATTCGAAAATGTATGATAACATGGAAAAATTCGTAAATTTAATAAAAATTCTATAACTATAAAAAATCCTTTTTCAACGACAGATTTGAAATCGTTAGCTCAACCTGGAATCTTGATCCCGCCAACCGTCCCAGTTTTGAAGAAATCAAAGTAGCATTGAAATCTGCTTATGAAATTATTAATCAAAATTCGATTTCCAAAAATGACGAGTATTTGCAACTTCTTGTAACTGAAACGGATAAGTAACGAATTCTTATTTTAAATCACGTGTTTTAAACGGACACAGAAAGCTCAAAAAGAATGGTTTGCAGAAGAGGGTATTACACATTGGTGTGATTGGTTTCCTCAAATGGTCTTAAATTTTAAATATGTAAATATAGTGTACATGAAATGCTCAGAAAATCAAACGTGAGTTTAGCAGTATCCGCCTGCACGAAACTCATTTTACATAACAGCAAATGCGGTTGTAGCATGAGAACTAAATGTTTATAGGGATTTCTTGTGTGAAATGCTTGCTGTGTGAAATGTTCGCTTGTAAGCGAAAAATTGAAGAACAACTCACATTTAATTGAAATTCTTGTTGATAATGTATTACTAACCTAAATGTTTACGTTATTGCCAACAGAAATAAAATTTTAAACACAACCTTTTTATAATGAACATCAACAGAACTAAACTTTTTTTTAAAAATTTTACATACAACGTGCATAAAATTATTTGCATTTGTTCACAATTTTCCGGGTTGGTGGGATTTTTAATGGATGATGCAGTTAGGAAGAATTCCCAAATTGGATTTGAATTTATGAATTGACTGCACTTCTTTTGAACACAGTCACGCAGACGCAGCCCTAATCTAACCTTCTGAGACCGACTTGTTTTTACAATACTGTAATTGTTGTGTTGTTCGAAACTTCATGCGTTGGTTTCCACCTTTCAGATGATTTGTTATGAATTCACCCAGCTGTATATGATATACTATATTGCTTAAAACGCAAATGTGTAGCGTGGGAACTGATGATAATTTTTATAACTATTTATCTTGTTTACATCTCTCCACAAAGCATACAATATATTGGAACGTTCACAATATAAACGATTATGTTATAATTCAAAGATTCATTGACGTTTAAGTTTTCTAAGTTGTTTGCTCACATCAATATAATTCTTTGCAGTCTTAATCACAGCATCCTTGTAGGACAAAACATGATAAGGCAACCCATGTTTCTGAGCAAGGGCTCTAACCCGATCTACAATGAGTTTATTCCGAAACTGGGGCATTGTTGGAAACAAATGATGCTCAATTTGGTAGTTAAGATAGCCCATCCACCAATCGCACCACGGACGCTGCTCCACATCTGCTGAGTGAATGAGAGCGTGTTCTACCCAATGAGTGGGTTTATTTGTTACCGGAAGATGAGAATGAGATAACCCAAAATTCATTGCCAAATAGGCCCCCAGCATCAGCATGCAAACAACCCACGGCCAGAAGCCAATTCGGTACGCGAACAAATAATGCATTCCAATTGCAATAAATTCAGAGCCAGCCCTGTGTTTTACAAGGAATCTTGCAGTTTGCCAAAAACATGCGTAGAAATACATTGCAATAGACACAATTGGGGCTAAAACCACTTGGTTACGCATCATAAAGTTTTGATCTTTTATAGGATCTTTCAAAACATCCAGGTTTATGATGGCAACCGGTGTGAAATCCACGTCAGTGTCGCGCTGAATACGTTGTGCAAAAGCGTGATGGAGGGAGTGATGACGCCTCCAATATGTGCCACTCCAGCCAACGACAATTCCAACAAGGTAAGTTTGAATTAGGCGATCAAATTTTGGAGATCCGGTTAAGGAAATGTGACCCCCTTCATGCATTATCCATCCACCCCTGCCCTGTGCCATGGAAAGGACGAAACAACCTAAAAACCTGATGTAGACGTTGCTATATTGGGTGATCAGGTGAAATCCAAGCAGAGTCAACGAAATCAGTTCTACGATTCGAATAGCGACGTGAAAATAGGATGGTTCGAAATATCCTTCCGCTTTTAATTCCAGATAGAGTTTTGTAAAGTCTTCCGTTAGCGCTTTGTTTTTCTCCTTTGTCATTTGATTTTCATAATTATCTAATAAAATGCCAATTCTTATTAGTTCAATGAGTCAAAAAAGTACCACAAAAAAATAGAAACCTACCTTCAGTCTCAGTGGCAGGTCGACGCTTGAAAGACTTCATTATCGAGTGAATTTTCTCAATGGATCTTGCGTGAAATTGTTGTATTGCAACTGTCGCATCTTCCCCCGGGTTTGTAAAATAACTTATGATTTCATTCCCTCCAGGGTGTCTTTGAATAAAATCTGTCACGTCGTAGTAGAACCCATCGTATAGTATTTCTTTTCTTTGAAACTTCAGCTCGACAAAATCGTCAGTGTCTTTGTTTGTTAAGGTTTTGGCTTGGGCCATTGTGCAACGAAAAAATTCCTCTGGACTGCTGTCGACAAAATGTTATTGTTTTAGTTTTTTTCATATATTTATAGCCAAAATCAACATGCTCTTTTAATATACCGGATCGTTAGAGTATATATATTTGAGTTTCATGATACTCATCATGCAAAAGTCTGGATGATTAATTTGAACAATTTGCACAAAATGTGTGTGAGAATTGTTTAATTGTGCAACATTTCCTAAGATTCCACGGAAAACAGTTTTCCTTATCGAATACAAATACATCTTTGGATGCTTTCCTAGATATACACACTCAAAACTGTTATCTATGAGGAAATTTTCTGAAAAACTTGCATAGATCGATGTTTTTGGATTGAATGTTGAAAAATTAATCAAACTCCAGTGACGGAATAATTGTTTAAAATCTGGTTGCAATTGCATAATTGAAATGATTTTAAAAACGAGTATTTCCAAGCTATCCAAGAGTAGTCTTACCGAATAAATGTGGCATTATTGCGTGATAGCTCAAATTTATTTTGGTACCTCACCTTCTCTCATGTGACAGTTGTTCTAATATTTTATTTTATTGCATAAAAGCTAGGCATTTTTCAAAATCCATCCAAGATTACGAAACTGCTTTTTATCAAACCATGATATCGTGATGTAAAGAGGAGGTAATTAAAGATGGCCCAAAGGTGCCTCAAACTTTTTGGCTCCGATTTTGCTGAAAATTTGTAGGATGATAGATTTTGATGCGTAGATTACGAATCTGCAATAATTAGAGAAATTTAACGATTTCTGCACTTCGATACAGCGTCAATTTCCATGGTAACAACGGTTTTTCGCCGTTTCCCCCCTCTGGGTGGCGCCACGCTCGGTAAATTTCTCTAATTATTGCAGATTCGTAATCTACGCATCAAAATCCATCATCCTACAAATTTTCAGCAAAATCGGAGCCAAAAAGTTTGAGGCACCTTTTGGCCATCTTAATTACCTCCTCTTACAAAACTAGCTAGCGAGCAACAGGTTAGCGAATAATATTTCTTAAACCAAATTACAGGCAGCTATTTAAGACGAGAGTGTGACTCGAAATAATTTAAAAAACTACCTGAGTCTTACATCATGAGAGTAGGGTAGATTGATAAACTGGCTTGCTTTTCATTATAGTTGGGTTGTGCACTTGGATTTGTATTATATTATTTATGCATTATGAAACCAAATAACGCATTCAGTGAGATTAAACAAGTTATAAATTTTCTGTAAAATTGTTTATTAAGTTGGAGTATGATAATTTGTTTTGGAGCAAGTATCACTAGTTCCAGTTAATTGGAGTCAGATATGAACTGAAATAGTATGTTTTTTGTGAAATGAAGATAAGTATATATGAGTATAAGCAAAATACAAGTACATGAAATACAAGTATAATATCAAAAAACAAGAAAATGGTTAATTTATTCCGTTACAAATTGCTTTTATTTGTTGCATAAAATTCTGATTTTTTTGGTTTATTAAACTGCTCCTCTATTTTGATGATTCTACTTCCACTCGTGCCCATGATCTGCC